>MVAQ01000090.1:0-76176 GCA_014825775.1 Krasilnikovozyma curviuscula | reverse complement strand
ATACTTATGTCCTACCTAAAAAAAGGCGAGGAAGAGCCTTTAACTGACCTGATCTGCAGCGCCCGGGTACCCAGTATCCTCGCGCGCTCGTATTTAGTCATGTACGCCGACGTTACGCGGACTTCATTTGGCTTTCGGGCTGACGACGGTGGGTTTGGTTGATTCTGTGGTGTGGTTGTGGGTTGAAGATGGATTTTCGTTGTAAGAAGTGATGAGGTTTGAGAAGAGCAGCCGAACGCAAGCAGATAATAGGGAAGAGAGAGAGGAAAGGTAGGCAGAAGTCAGTCGTTCTGTTCCCATAAGCTGAAAACTCTACAAAGCAAAAGAAGAGAAGGAAAACTGGGCCTCCTCTTCATTCACACAATCCCGCTGCGTTTACTCGTCAAACCGGAAACGTACCTGTTCGTCCCCGTCCTCGTCCTCGTCATCTTGCCCCTCCTGATTCCCATTCGTCTTATAGCCGTGCTCCTCACCCTCTCCATCCGGCTCAGCCCCAGCGTCCTCGTCGTTCTGCGCCATTTCCTCGTCGTTGTCTGCCATGTCTTGATCCTGGTGGGAATGAAGAAGTAAAAATTTGATGGGGTCAGTGAGGGCTTGTGGGCGATTGCAGTGGGATGGAAGAGAAGCGGCGTAATTTACTTACAAAGACATCTTCAGCTCCAGCACCGTAGCTGCAACGGGGCAAGGAGGAAAGATAGAAATTGGTTCGTCAGTCGACCATCGAGGTTGCCCTTGACGGATGGATGGCACGAGAGGGACTCACTCTTCTCCGTTGTCAGACATGATTCAAGACGAACACAAAACACACAAAACAAAATAAGAAGAAAGGAGAGTCTGAAGGAGGCTTTGGTTGTGAGTCCACTCGCAGACGAATTACTGCCTGGAGGGATCCTTCGTTGCAGTCGCCACACACAGCACCCTATCTTTATATATTTTTCCCAGTCTGAATTGCTTTGTCAAGAGAAATAGACGATATCAGTCTCGACTTGTTTCAGTTTATCAGAAACGCATAAAGTTCTGTTGCCGTCGTATCATTTTCTCATGGTCGTCCTTTCACGTGTGCCTCCGACGCCCACTGTGGAATCCTAGGCTTCAAGACCATGGCCCCAAAGCAACCTCTCTTCACAAAACAACAAATCAACAGAGCATTGAAGGCCTACGGAAACAACCGGCCAGCCATCCAACGTGTCCTTACCGCCTTCTTCATCTTCTACATCTTCAACAGCACCTATCACGGCTTAGCGTCTAAAGGAGGAGGAGCGGGCAAGGCAGCAAAGAGGGCAAGCAGCAAGAGAGGTGGGTCGAGTAGAGCAGGTGGGAAAGCTGTAGAGGTCAGTGCTCTGTTCCTCTGCCTGTGGTATGGTCGACTTTCTTTCTCAGTGCGCTTGGTTTAACCGGATGGTTGCGGGGAATGCGTTGTAACTCTAGGTCGACGCTGTCTTCTTTCAGCGGCTCAAGAAGATCCTGAAGATTGTGATACCGTCCTTCAGGTCAAAAGAAACTTTTTTACTCGCCCTGCACTCTTTCTTTCTGGTAACGAGGACAATCATTTCGTTGCGTGTCGCGGACTTGGATGGAAGGTGAGTTGTCGCAGTCAACCTGTCTGGATCTTCTTCTGCCCTCTTCTGACAGGGACTCTCCCTCATCCAATGAATATTTCTTTCCCATTCTCGTTATCCCCTTGCTTTATCGCCTTCATGACCTCAGAATCGTCTCCTCTCTTGTCCGAGCCCAACCCCGCTTATTCCTCAAGAACCTGCTACGCTGGACCTTGATCGCTATCCCAGCGACTTACACCAATTCAATGTTGGATTACTGCCAATCGGCCCTTGGTGCGGCATATCGTACTCGCTTGACGGAAAAGGTCATGCAGACGTACCTCGCAAATGGTAAAGACGGGAACGGAGAGCTGGTGTATTATAAGATTGGAAATCTGGACGACAGGATCAAGAATGTGGACCAGCAAATTGTGGTAGATATTTCCAGATTTTGTGAGTGAATTATATAAAACCCTGTTCTACTCCCGTTATTTGCAACACTTTGGACAACAATTCTAGGCAGCCCAAGCTTCATCGTTGATCTTTCTTTCATCTTTGGGACTGAATACTTACTAACCTACCTCTTGTCTAATTTTTTTTTTCCTCTTGACGATTGTCGGCGTTCAGCAAACCATCTCTCAGAGATATACTCAAATATTGCCAAGCCTGTCCTTGACGTCGTCCTCTTCAACTACCAACTCTCGTTGAACGTCGGCGCTGAGGGCCTCGTTCTCCTCACTCTCCTTGTCCAATCAACCTCTCATCTCCTTCGCTTCCTCACCCCTCCTTTCGGATCATATGCATCCACGACTGCCCGCTTGGAGGGTGAGCTTAGGTTCACGCACTCAAGGCTCATTGAGAACGCGGAAGAGGTTGCATTGTACAACGGGGAGGAAGTCGAGATGAGCGTCGTCGAGAGAAGCTACTTTGCCCTTGTGAAACATCTTAATTGGGTAGGGTGGAAGAGAGCTGCGTATGCGGTAGGTGAGGAAGGAATCGTCAAGTGGTTGTGGGGATCCTTTGGGGTTAGTTAAAACGACATTCTTTCTCACTGCCTTCTCTCTCCACTCTCTTTTTATTACTTCGGTCCATTCTAATAGAATGGGCTGTTAAACCTGTTTCATACTAACTCTGTTTCTCTCTTTTCTACTACCACTCACACCCACCCCAGCTTGGAATCTGCGCCATCCCAGTCTTTTCCCCTCTCCCGCTCTCCGCACTCGCAGCATCAACCTCCAATGACCTCGGTTCACGTACTGAGGGCTTTGTCACAAACCGTCGCCTTCTTCTGTCGGCGAGCGACGCCTTCGGGCGAGTGATGTACAGCTATAAAGAGCTCTCTGAGCTCGCGGGCTACACCCAACGGGTCTCGGAGCTTCTTGACGTGATGGCAGACGTATCGGAGGGAAAAAACGCCAAGCGTCTTGTCTCAAGTGCTGCAGATGGTGTGGATGGCAATAGGGAGGTGCTGAATGGGAGAGGTGAGGTCACAGAGAGTGAGGACGGTTCGATTGTTTTTGACAAGGTACCCATAGTTAGCCCGAATGGGGATGTATTAGTTAAGGAGATGAGTTTCCGTGTCGATCAGGGTAGAAATTTGTTGATCGTAGGGCCTAACGGTTGTGGAAAGAGCAGTCTGTTTAGGATTCTTGGTGAGTGTGTCGTTATTGTTTCCCAGCCTGCTTTTCTCGCGTCTTTCCCTGGCTGATAAGTGCGTCTTGGGGATCGTACCAAATCAGGTGGTTTGTGGCCGGTACACGGTGGTCTAGTCTCCAAGCCGCCCACTTCATCCTTCACTTATATCCCACAACGACCCTACCTCTCTCTCTCAACACTCCGTGACCAGATCACGTACCCGTCCGCGCTGGGATCGACGGAGAAGGATGACGAGCTGATGAAGATTCTCGAGGTCGTTGAGATGGGCCATCTGGTTGCCCGCGAAGGTGGGTGGGAGAGTCGGAAAGAGTGGACCAGCTGCTTGTCGGGAGGGGACAAACAGAGGATCGCGATGGCGAGGTTGTTTTATCATAAGCCAATGGTGAGCATTGTTCTTGGTCACTTTATATAGTTTTAGTACCGAAGGTTAAAGTGCTCTTTTGTGGGTCAATAGTACGCCATTTTGGACGAATGCACATCTGGTGTCACGCTTGAGGTAGAGAGGAAGATGTACGAACATGCGACAGAGCTTGGGATTACGATGCTCAGTGAGTGGTCAAGTCCTATATTCCTCTAATCCAAGTTCTAAAATATCAATTATACCTTTTCTATAGCCGTCTCGCACCGTCCGTCACTCTGGAAATATCATCAGACGATCCTCCAGTGCGTTTAAGCCCATCCCAACTCCTTATTTTTTACAATCTCAAACACTTTCTACTTGTATTTTGACAGGTTCGACGGGCAAGGTGCATTCATCTTCGCCCCACTTGATGCTGAGAAACGTCTCGCTTTTCAAGAAAAACGAGACGAGCTGGAGAAGAAGATCATGCAGGCTCCGAAGCTAGAGGAGAGGTTGAAGGAGTTGAGAGGTTTGAAGCTTTCTGGTGGAGGAAGGTCCAAGTCGAAGATGGATATTACTACATAATAGTACTATAACAAATGTTTTCAAGCTACGACTATATCCTTCAACGTTCGCCGTGAACAATCGCAACTAGGGAACAAAGACGAAATATTAGCTCTGCAAAATGACGGCAGACGTAGCAGCGGGCGCCGTCGACAATTGAAAGGCAGAGGTGGAGATGCTGATATTCAAAGAGTAACTCAATCAGCTCCATTGATATCATCAATTCCATATTCCACAGTCTCATTGGTCCAGCTGCTTTCCATGTCTTCCTTTGTTTCCTGTTTGCGATCCTTGTAGAATCGTACAATAAATTCTTCCGTAATCATATAAAACGGCGAATTTCATCTACTATCAAATCCGCCTGATGAGAGAGAAAGAGTCAGTTTTGAAGGGAAGAGAATGTGCGCACTCCGGTGTTGTTGCACTCACGTGACTAAATGTAAGATCGTGACTTCCATCCTCGATAACAACCAATTTAACACCCATGGAACTACTTGCATTCTTCTTCCGAAGGGCTTGAATATACCTCTTCGATGTTGAGAATGGCGAGATGTTGTCTTGTACGCCCTGAACATCGCAAAGCAAACTCATTAGAAATTGTCATCCACCCTGGAATTAAAAAGAAGGAGGACTTGCCCAAATAACACAGACACTATCCGCACCAATCTCCTGCCCTACCATCTCGAACGAGCTCTTCAACCCATCCAACACACCTCCGCTTCTCAGACTCCTCACGATCGCTCTCAGATGACCAGGCAACAAAGCGTTCTGTAGAGCACATATCCTATCACAGGTCTGCTCTAGCGCGAGAGTGCTTTTGGCCGCTGCCGGTGGGAGCGTCGATTGTAGGTACAGCCTGTAGAACTGCGAATCCTTGATGGTTTCCTGGAAGGGCAGCTGAAGTTCCTTGAACGCTGGAATCCACTCTGAGGTATGAAGAATTCCAACAGGAGAGATCAAGATCACTTTATTGACGCATTGGGGGAATATTGACGCGTAGTGTATTGAGATGGCTGCTCCCATGGACAGACCAACAAAGGAGGTGTTTGATTCCCAGCCATCACCGAGAGATTGAAGGACCAAGGCGAGGTGAGTGGCATAAAATGCTGGTGCGAATGATGCCTCCACTGGAGATGAGGAGTACCCTCGGTTCGGAAGGTCGTAGCAGCCAACTCTGTAGGTCAACGAGATGGTAGTCGTCGCAATCAGATGGGGACTTTCGAAGGGCAGAGCAGAGAAGAAAAGCTTCAAACAGACCTGAATCCTAAAGAAGCGAGCTGAAGTAGGATTGGCTTGAAGATAAGAGCAGGGGTTGAGCCTCCGTGAACGAACCATATCTGAAGTAACCAAACGAGATCATCGAAACGAGTCAGTCCACGCCACGGCCAGACATGACCAATACAGCTCAGTAACGTAGGTGCGAGTGATGAAATTGCTTTCAAGATCTTCACCATGTCCTTCAGCGGTCGATGGTCCTATGTATCTTCTTCCGCCCTTTCTCATCCCAAAGCAGACATAAGCTCACCTTCTCCCCGCTCTCCGGCCCCAAAAGCCACGTCGCACTCGTCCCCAACGGTGTGACGACCCTCTTGTACTCGCATTCTTCATCAAGCCAAGTCTTCTCTGGGTACAGCTGCCTCAATTCGTCGACCAACGGTGATGACTGGAGCTGCGCAATGTTGGCAGAAGGTTCTTTAAAGAAGCCACCGAAATAGTAGAAGACAGACTTGAGGGGAACTTTAAGTACGTATGACCATATGAATGAGAGTACAAGCTGGAGCTTGATGTTGAATGACATTTCGAGAAGCCTGAAGGAAGGATCCGTTTCGCTGAACGCCAGCAAGTTTCGATCAAGAAAGCCTGCAACAGCTTGAGAGATACCCGACAAACAGATGATTAGCAATATGAAGGTAAATGATAAGTACTTTAGTAGCGAGAAGGACAAGAACTCACCTACAATAGGATTTTGGCCAAAATCTGGTTGGAAACCACCTTGAACCTTGTTTTAAAAGCTAGGTTGCTCTTGACGGCCATTCGGGCATTCGTGAGCTCCATGGCAGCTCTCCCAACACCTCGTAACCTATCTACCTCATCATGAGAATGGGACGAGACTAATTTGGAACGTAATTTTTGCTGCTTTTAGACGATGATTTGAAGGACCTGTCGAACCTGGCAACCTGGCGGGTCTCTTCCCATAAATTTGGCTTTGGGGTGGACAAGCTTAGAGATGACAATCCAGAGGTTTTCTGGCAGTGAGTTTTCTGTTTCATATCCATGGCATTTCTCTTGGCTATCGAGCTTTTGACGCCGTTTCAATCATCTCCAGATCGGAAGGGCCTCAACCTCACCATATCTACTTGCACTTCCCTTCTCAGGTCCCCCTCCTACAGCTTAGTCTTCTCTTGTCCCATCCTAAGGATGATTCCTACACGCCTCAGTCCATCTGTATCAAAGCTGGAACAGGTCTCGCGGACCTTCAAGAAGTGAAGACCTATGAGTGTGATAAGCCTGACGGATGGGTCATAGTCGATTTGAGAGAAGGTGTAGAGGATCCTAACATTGAGAGCGATCAAGGGTCTGTAGCTGTGTTTTACTGGAGTGGAGAAGAGGTCGACTCTCTGTTTTCTAACTGATTGTTGTGCCTTGTAGACACCCAATCCACGCTCATCTGCTCCAAGTCACCATCCTCTCGAACCACCTCAACGGCAAAGACACTCATGTGAGGGGTTTGAGAGTGTTCGGCCCACCAGCGTGAGTACTCGTGCCTTTACATTTTGCTCTCGTTCACTTAAGGACGCCTTCTTTCATGCACCTGCTAGCCAACGACTACAGCCAACGATGGATGACGATGAAGATGCTCTAGATCACCCATTTACTTCATTAGACTACCGAATGCTTGCGGCCATACGATAAGGGCTGCCTTTTCCGACGTCGTGAGTGCGGCGCAACTCTTCTCACTTCATCGTGACAACGAAACGGTCTTCCTTGCCGAAAGGAGCCCCGTTCAAAATTACAACGGCTCTGCCTGCATCACAAAGTAGGATAGTTCGGTTCGACCACTCGTACATGAAATGAAGAAGAAAACAAAGGAAATTGTTACAAGCCGTGAGAATGTGGGTTGAAAAGGAGGAGAAAAGAATATGTTCCTTCTGAATGAATAGAAGTAGAAGGGAATCCATGGTGTAGAGAGGAGAAGAAGTAGAAAATGTAAATTATGGTACTTTTGAGAGAGGAGGGATGGCAATTGATGGTGACAGGAAACCATCGGGGGTGGGGGTGGAGATTAAAGCGTCGTCGATGTGAGATGTGTTATTGTTTTTGTGCGGTTGTATGCGTCGTGAGATATAAATGTAAACGAAGCGGAGAGTGTACGGTAGAGGTACAGACAGAGAGAAGGCCAACAAAAGAAAAGTGAAAGGGGGAGGAGCCATTCAACTTCTGGAAGTTGAAGGTCAGACCCGAAAGAAGAGCAGATAAGGAATCAATTCCCCAAAACAAATATACAAGCTAATAGGCCATCGAGGTGGATTTGAGAAGCAAGACTGAAGATCCGGAGAAGGTATGCAAAAGATGAGGTGTAGGGAGAATCATGACGAAGTTGTTCGTTGGGAAATGTCCCAGGGCAACACAAAAAGCACCAGAGAGCATAGGGAAGGACATCATAGAAATAGAGATGTGAGCTTAAGCCTTGACAGCGGCGGCAGCGGTAGCAGCCCAAGAGATCTTGGTTGTGAGAGGCGTTGGGTGTGGGCTCGTCTTGTTGGAAATGAGAACGGTATCTTCGTCGGAGACATCAGAGGTGTGGGTGACGTTCTGTAAAGGTCAAGAACGGGGTCAGACAAAGACTAGAGACGTATAGCGCTAAAAAGCTTTTACTCACGTCATTGGAGGTGACGGACTCAGCAACAGGAGCGATTTCCTTCTCCTTGGCTTCAAGCTTCTTTGGTTCTTCAACTTTTTTGACTGGAGCAGGTGGGGGAGGAGCAGGGGCGCTCAAAACCTGAGCAGCAGTCTTTCCACCAACGGCCACAGTTGGAACGACGAGCTCCTTCAAGTTACCGATGCTTCCACCGAGAGCTGGGAACTCATCAGCGGAGGGAACTCTCTGCTTGGGAACGACGGCGACTTCTTCCTTCTTTCTCTGGGCAACGTTGTTGGCTGAGGCAGATCGAGGAGCCATTGGGCCTCTACCTTGTTGTTGGGACAAAGATTGACGTCCAACAGCTGGAGAAGTACCCCTGGAAGGTGGTTGGGATTGAGCACCACGAGGCTGATGTTGTGGGAGACCGTTGTTGACCTTTGGAGGTTGAGCAACAGCAGCTTTTTGAGCCGCTGGGACAAAGGCCTCAGAGTTGATGTTTGGGATGGACGAAGACATGGAAGTTGGTGGAGTGGCTGAAGTAGCATCCTCGGTCGAGGAGGAGGACGCGTCTTCAGCACCAGTAGACTCTGGGATGGTGGCTGGCTTGGAAGTAGCACCAGCGACGGCAGCAGCAGCAGCGGCAGCCAGATCCTTAGGATGGATGACTGGGAAGGCTTCCTCAGCTGGTGAAAGCTCTCTTGGTCCTGTAGGAGCGTTGAAATCTCTGTTGAAGTTTCGGTGACCTTCAGCGTTCAAGTTGGCGTGGTGGTTGTACGCACCAAGAGCTGGCAAGGAATGTCTTCCCTTGAATGAGACCTTTGGACCATTGAATCCAGCACTAGAGTGACCACTCATGGGAGCTGGTGGGATGGATCCATCGATGACACCAGGGTTTCGGACATCAACGCCGTCTTCGTTGATGTGAGCAAATCGGCACATGTCCTTGTTCTTGCATATGCCTTTACCGAAGAAAGTACAGGCAGGAGGTGGACCGTCCTTTGGCCATTTGAGCTTTGGGAAGGAAGCGTTTCCATTGGCACCGGAAAACGATTTCTTGAAAGGACCACCTGGAATCTTCTTCACTGGTCCACTGTTACCGGCCGTGGAAGAAGGTTGGAGAGGAGTGGCTGCATTGGTCTCAGCGGTGGAAGTGGTGGTGGAGGTGACTGGAAGAGCTGCTTGGTTGAAGCTGTTGAACGACTGTCTGCGGTTAGGTGGGAAGGACTGTGACTGCTGTGAAGCTGGAGCAAAAGAAGTGAAAGGCGCGCTCTGTGGTGGTGCTGGGAGAGAAGCAGGAGCCTGTCCTGCCTGTTGAGTCTGGGTTGGTTGTGAAGCTGAGGGTGGTGGTGGCTGGTTCAAGAAGCTTGGAGAGAAAGCTGGAGTCAAAGCGCTTGGGACGTAAGGGGCGCCTGGTTGTTGGCCTGGTGGGGGTGGTGGAAGAGAGGTACCGTTGAAAGGAGGAGAGAATGGTTCGCCCATCATTTGCATAGGAGGAGGGCCCATGGGTCCTCCTTGTGGGAAAGGAGCCATTCCGTAGAATTGAGGACCACCGACGAAAGATGGGTCGAAGGCTCCAGGAGGACCAGCAAACATGTGAGGAGGTGGGCCAGAGAAGAAAGGAGTAGCGTTGTTAGCTCCAGGGTGAGCGAAAGCGCATTGAGCACCGTAGCGACAGTTAGGGAAGAACCTTAACGTAAAAAGAAGCGGATCATAATCAGCATGCTGAGCGCAGGAAACACAAATCTGTCAGGGTGGAAAAATCAATAGAAGTGAGACTCACCTGCACGGGATGTTCTTGCTGACTTCAGGGGGAGGGATAGTTCCACCACTGGCGTCCTTGTTCTCGCCACCTTCAACAGCTTCACCGTTTGGTCCTTGTTGCTGACTATTAGCAGAATTCATGGGAGGTGGTTGCTGCATCATGTGAGGGGGGACAAAACCCATGTAAGGCATTCCATACATGTTTGGATCGTAGTACATTGGACCTGGACCGCCGAATTGGCCTGGGAATCCGCCGAACTGAGGAGGGCCTTGCTCTCCGAAGTGCTGGGGTGGTGGGGAGAATGGAGCTTGTTGCTGGTACTGGAAGGGTTGTTGTCCACCTGCTTGGCTTTGCTGTGGTTGTTGACCTTGTGGATTTTGTTGAGGTCTGAAACTTTCCAAAACGGCAAGGATTTCTGGGTCACTGGAGTGGGTGGTCGGAGGACCAGTGGCAGATGGGTTAAGAGGATCGGCACCTGTGGTAGCCAGGACAGTGAACAGGAAGTCAGCCCCTGATTTGAGGATATTCTGGAATTCGTTGTGTAGCGCAGAAAAAAAAATTGCGCAGAGGTCGACGTACCTGCAGCTAAGAGGTCCTTGACAACCTCAAGATGTCCGTTTTGAACAGCAATAATCAGAGGGGTAATACCACGGTGATCTAATTGTAAAGAGTCCAAGCAACACAGAATTTTTTGGGTCAGTAAAAGTCCACTCGTTCGACTCAGAAAAAAAAAATCTGCGAAGCACATGAATTGCCGGAATCCTGGCAAAGCGAAGGAGACAGCAAGAGACTCACCCTTGATCTCAAGATCAACTGGCTCTGAGGTAGTATCCTTCAGCAACTCTCTAATTTGTTCAACCTGTCCCTGCTCAGCCGACCTCCAAAGTGTTGAAACCATTTGCGACGGTGGGGATAGCAAAGCTTTTTCGAAACAAAAAAGCCCGGGGGAGATCCTAGAAGAGGAAGACTAGATAGAGCTTTTTGGTTAGAAGAGTTGGGTGAAAAGCTTGGGGTTGTTTGAGACTCACAAAAGTGGTTGAGAGCTCGAATTGGATTCGCAGCTGAGGATTTTTCTCACGCAGCGCCACTGGACTAATGCTTCAAAGTTATCACCAGTCGAGCCTCAGGGTAGAGGTATCCGGACGCATACCAGCAGGGTGAAAGTAGCTGGTGATAGATTTCCGAGCTGAGACAATGCTTTCATCAGCACTCACGTAACTCAAGATAGCACCGTCGATAAGGATGATGAATGAGCGCTCGCCATTTCCTCATAATCAACGATATTCCACACGAAATACCGATAGAGAATCCAAAGTCCTCAGAGAAAACCGCCCTCTGGCTTTCGTGCTGCCGGCGTGGAAGATGGCCTTGCTCTATTCCAGAGATTTGAGATAAGATAAGAGGAAGGTTACATGGGACCGAAGCAAGCAAAGACCACGTTCATCTGCGAAATGATTCTGAGAAAACCGCTTGGTTACCTTTGAAAGACAGAGTAGCGACTTGGCTATTGAAAGCATATCAAGGTCACATCGGACTGCGTACTCACGCATGCATTCTCGGACCTGGATCTAACGACTGATCGGAATTCGGTTTGAAATCTGAAATAAAGAGGATAAGAGTAAGTGATATTCCTTCTTTTGCATCTTTTAAGACAAGAGGGCAGTAGATATCGGAAACAGCAGCGATTGATGATTGATAAGCGCGTTTGAGGAACTCAACCAATTCGAACGTCAGTTTCAGACCCATACAAATAGATCTGAGACATTTCGACACACTGAGAGTTTGTTGGATGCCTTCTCCGATGATTCCTGCTGTCTCAGAGATTATTCCCCATCCCTCCACTCAGCATCCGTCACCAACGTATTTGTTTCTCAAAGTCTCGTCTTTCGAACACAATGAGGTGTACCAGCTTGTCTTGAGCTTATGGATTGCCAGGAAAGACCGACGGCAGGAGACAGCAACAAGCGGCAGGTCCTACTCACCTTCCTCCAGGTACCCCGAGGTTTCTCTCGTCGGGAATTTGGCAGGCCGTATTCCTTTCTAGGGGTCCAAGCGAGAGCTTTTGTCAGGTTGAGTCTTCTGTTCTCAACTTGATGAGAAAAGTGAGAGTTCCGTGATGAGTCATGATCGAAGGTACTAGCCAAGGTAGTTCTAATCTCGCTAGATCTCCGCACCCGGATACCCCTCACGCCTGTGACACCCATCGCGATTTTCCCCATCTTTCTTCGCCTGGTAGGTAGTTTTGGTTTCTAGAGAGTACTATTATATTGAGGGCTGCTGGAGAGGATGACCAGTCTGGTCCTTGACCTGACAGCTTGCTGACTACTTTCTCATGGTTCAATGGCGTTTCAAGACAACACCGGTGTTTACGATACAAGGTTTGAGAACGCAACCTTGCCGCAGAAGCAGATCCTGAAATTTCAGTCGTACTGCCAAGAGGCTCGGGATTTTGATCTCGCTGTATTGGTACGTTGCGAGCAGTTCATGTCTACACATCGGACAACCTTTCATTGATCCGATCAACAGGGTGGTTAGACCTTGAAATCAAGAGACAAGTAGTGAGTATGAGGTCAGCTGGCTCGTCTTCCTGACTTGCTGTTGTCCCCAATCAGATAGAAAACTGACTCGGTTGCGACCCCAACTTTTTCTCTCCCACGACACCCCACCGGTTGTTGGACGCTTTTACAGCGTAACCACCACGTCAACCATGCCAGCTCTCTTCCAAGTTCTGGTGTATCAAGGCCCAGGAGTAGCAGCTTCATCCTATTCTCAAACAGTCTCAACCCTTCGAGCCATCCTAACGCCGTTCTACACCGTTTCACCAATCACGCCTCAGGCACTGCTCGTCGAGCCATGGCAGGACAAATGTGCTCTGTTAGTCTTACCAGGTGGTAGAGATACACCCTACGCATCGTCACTCGCTGGGAAAGGCGACAGGTTGATACGAGAGTTTGTAGCCAACGGCGGCAGCTTTTTGGGGATTTGCGCAGGAGGCTACTATGGCAGTGATGAGGTTAGGTTCATGATGGATTCACCAGTGTACAAAGTACACCAGTACAGAGACCTGAAGTTCTGGCCTGGTGCTTGTGAAGGCTTGGTATTCCCTGGGTTCGTCTACGAGTCAGACGAAGGCGCCCGTGGGGTCGAAATCACCGTTAACTTGGTAGATTTCGAAAAACAACTACCACCAGGCTCTACAGCTATTCCACCTCTCGTCACTTCTCTCCTCTACTACAATGGAGGAGGATCCTTCCTCCCACCGGTCACTGCATCACCCGACTCGTTTGCTCTCGCATCTTACTCCAGTCACCCAACCAAACCAACGGCCGGTGTCTTTTGTAAAGTTGGCAAAGGCAAAGCGTCCCTATGGGGAATTCACCCAGAATACTCTTTACTCCAGAACCCTCATCGTACAGTCCTTACCAGGCTGCACCCCGACCTATCGCAGGAAACTATCAAGCAGGCAGAAGAACAACGACTGAAACTGATGACTTCAATCTTGGCTATCTTGGGAATATCAAAACCAAAAGATGCGTCGCTGCTTCAAAGCGAGATTCCCACTCATCCACTACCTCAAGTCTTGATCTCCAACCCTCTATTCCCACACGGCGCTCCGGAACTCATCTCTAAGCTCATTCCCATCCTCTCCCAATCCACACACCAATCCACTTCCAGACTTCTTGAAGACTCTAATGACACGTTTGAATTTATTCCAACCAGTTCCATCCCATCCGTGTCGTCAGCCATCGCCGCCGTACGGTCACAAAAGCCGACGGAAGAAGAACTTGACAACATGAACACGCTTCTTAAGCGGGTGCTCGTTGTTGACTCTCAGATTGAACAGTCTAGTCAATGGAGTCGGTTCTTCAATCTGGAAGCATACTTTGAGGCGTTGAATGAGATCAGAGGTCGAACGGGCCCAGCAGCCGATGGAATGAAGTTGGGAGATGTGCTTTTCTACGGTGAAGCAGTGTCATCAACACAGACTATGCTTGACAAGTTAGTTGCTACATTTCCCCCCATTTTTTTTCTGGGTTTTCTCACAATTTGAGCTTCCTCCTTCTCCTTCCAGGAACAGCCAGTTATTGCTCCATCTCACACCCCCAGTTTGTTCCTTGGCAACCTTCCAACTCGCCGCCCGAGGACGATCATCCAACGCCTGGCTCTCACCACTAGGTTGTCTCCAGTTCTCCCTCGTTCTTTCGCTTCCCGCTGCCCTCGGTCCCAAGGTTGTATTCGTACAGTACCTGATGGCGGTCGCAATCTGCGAAGCGTTGGATCCGACGGGCGATATCGGTGTCGCTATCAAGTGGCCAAATGATGTTTATGCAGTAAAGAAGGATGGAAGCAATGGTGGGAAAGGTGAACGGGTAAAGCTTGGTGGTATTCTTGTCAACTCTAGTTGGAGCGGTGGAGAGTTCAAACTTGTTGTTGGTGAGCATCCTTTGGCGTTTATTTGACAACACCATCCATCGGTTTGCTGAAATAATGAACTTTTCATCGATCAAAAGGTCAAGGTATTAACATCCTCAATGCGCTTCCAACAACTTCGCTTGCTCAGCTGATTGAAGAATACAACACTGCTCTGCCGGAGTCGTCGAAAGGTCAGAAGGCTCTTCCAAGACCCACAATGGAGAGAGCTCTGGCCTCTATCATTTCGAAGTTTGATGATATTTGGCAGGAGTTTGTTAGGGAGGAGGGGAGATTCGATACCTTCCGGGACCGTTATCTGGAGCGTTGGTTGCACTCGTAAGTGGCCTCCCATGCTCGTGAATGTCCCCCGCAACGGGTTTTTTTTTACTAAAAATCTTTTATTCCTTGTCTCACGCCGCCTGATTTACTCCTCCATCAGCGATGAACTCATCACCCTTGAAACAACAACACCCCCAACTCCAGTCCGGATCTCAACAATCACTCTGGATCACGGAATGCTTCGAACGATCCCAGTCGGGGGAAACACCCACTCTTCATCTGAATATGACAGGTTCTCCATTCTGCCTGGTGGTTGGGGAAAATCAAAAGAGGAATTCATCGACCTTCAACCGGACGGCAACTCCTTCGACATCATGAAGGGTTTGGTTAGGCGGAAGTACTGACTAGAACGAACAAAATGAGGAGATTGCTCGTTAGTGCTATTCTAGAACCTTCATAGAAATGATACGCGACCGTGTAAGTTTTCAAAAAGAATAATTTGGTCCGGTCGTAGTGCAGTTGTAAGATAGGCGCGGCTTGATTGTCGATAGGGGTACTGTGACATCCAATATAGCTTCTTTCTTGGAGCTGCTTATGCGGCGGGAGAGTTTACCTGGGTGTTCAAATGAGGGTCATACCGCATACAAAGCGCATGAAACGCAAAACACGACTTGAAACATTACAAAACGCATCATTGAGAGGCAAGGTCAACTCCGATCCGCAGCTCGTTTGATCCTGCCTCGACCAAGCACCCGGTCCTTAATTTACTCTTCTTAAACCTGCTGACCTTTTGGTTCAACTCGGTGCTGCTGAACCACCATCCTCTCCGCAACAGAGAATCTCTCTGGACCATACTGTTAGTCAAGCTCATGATATGCTGTACCGAAGGCGCCATTCTGATAATTTTCCTTTTGGCTGACAAAGTACAAAACTTGGCCAGGATTCAGGCAAAATCAGACAGAAGAAATAGCACTGCTCTTCGTTCGACAGACGACATCCTACTTCCTGGCAGCTTCCCCACTCCCTCTACTCTTATCTTAGTTTCACCCACATCATTCATTAACAGAATCCAGCTTTGATTCAGCATCTGTGATAAGAACGACGCATCCACTGACGAATGGACTCGTCCAACTCGTCATACTACATTCCAATCTGGAATCCTTTTTTTGGTGTCTGGGAAGATCCTAGGAGCGGATTAGTAGTTGACTATACTGGTACTGTCTCCCTTCGAGCTCGGGACGGTGATGTGGAAGAAAGCAGCGAGCAGCGCCCACGCTTGTCTCGAGGAGAGAGCTACTCGTCATTCCGGTCCTCCATCTCTCGGCGTGGTCGACGAATGTCAGAGGAGACAGATGGAGAGTCCGAAGTTGGTGTATTTGCATTTGATGAGGACTTGAATGGGTATCGGTACGGCGGACTGGAAGATGGACAAGAATTGAGCAGAGCGTCGGGGGAAACGCAATCGCAATCTGAGGAGGAAGGAGGTGAGAGCTTCGTTGTGGGAGAGTCCTATCAGGAGGAGGAAAGTGCTATGAATGCTTATACCTCCCAGCTGAGGTTACAGCATTTTCAAAGGGGTCTAGAAGGCGTTGAAGTTTGGGAGCGAGGTGAGTAGCGTACTCATCTTAAGTAGAATTTCCTGCATCTATCTAAGACCTCATGCCACTTATAGAAAGCTTCCGGTACTTGGTGGAACAGTTCGTATATTGTGATCCACTACAAGATGCTTCACTCCGTCAGAAGCTGCTGGATCTTTGCGCTGAGGTCTTGTCAATATACCACAACGAGCTCAAGTAAGTACTGGTTCCATTCTAGTCCTGCTCAGCGTAATACTGTTCTTCTGAAGAATATCACTACCGGCTCGCAATTTAACAGCATTTCTACAAGAGATGTTCTTTTAGATGTCATTCGGCTGAGACGCTATCTGTCGTCAGATCGACAAATGTGGAATGACGAGGTGAGTATCCTCTGACCGTTACCAACGCCGTCACTCGCTCTGGTTCTCTCTCTCTATTTTATCTACCAACATTGATCCTGAATAACCAACAGTGGTAGATCAGTGCTCTCATTCAGCCACAAGCTGTAGCAATATCATCGATCACTAATCAGCAATCTGTCATCTTCTGCACTGCTCGGAAGAATCACATGTGCTCATTCGCGAGACAAAGCAGTGCTTGTCTCGTTACGATTGATCTTTTATTTCATTGTCTGTGGTTTGATATTGTTGGCTCATGTATTTGTTACTGCTTTGGAAGGTATTTCCATATTACGATGGTGCTCGTTATGTTCGTTTGTTTCCAAACAGAAAGGAAATTTTGGTACAAGTACTATTTCCACCTAATCGAAGTACTTCTTAACAGCAGCTTCCAACTCCTCAATGGTAGTAGATCTGTCGAAGTATTCAGCGACCTTTCCGTCCTTGTCAACAATAAATTTGTCTGTAATCACAAGAGATGAGTCAGTTAGAGAGCATGTATGACACAATGATTACACAATATTAAAGATTCCAACTGACCAAAGTTCCAGGTGATGTCAGTAACTGGGGTTGGGGCGTGTTCTTTGAGATACTTGTAGACTGGCTGAGTGTCAGGACCGTTGACATCGGCCTTCTTGAAGATTGGGAAAGTGACACCATAATTGAGAGTGCAGAACTCGGCAATTTCTGCAAAATAAGACGTCGAACCAACATAAGAGACCAATTTAAAACATATCGTTAGAGACGAAGAATCGTACCCTCGTCAGATCCAGGCTCTTGAGCCTTGAACTGGTTAGAAGGGAAACCAAGGACAACCAAGCCTGACACAAAATAAGAAAAGTTAAGCACATCTGTCAGCTCTCAGCTTTGGTACTGGATGGAAACAAGCAGATGTGCTAGATGCAAGTAGGGAGGCGTCCCCAGGTTACCTCCGTTTCCACCGACAAAGCAATGTACATACCTTTTGGTTGGTAAGCCTTATAGAGACCTTCAAGCTGTTCATATTGCTTGGTCTTTCCACTGTGCAAATGTTGGAATCAAGGAGATATCAGCCTCTCCGAATGACCCCGGGCTTTCTAGGCGAGGAAAAAGTACCACGATCTCACCATTTAGAAGCCACATTTACGAAGAGAGCAACTTTTCCTTTCAAGGCAGAAAAGTCGAAGGTACCCTGTATCGTATAAAACAACAGTATCAAAGGAAGAGAAGATCAGCCCAGCAATGCACATAATTCATCCGTCAGAGGCAGACTGACCTTTGGTTGGGCAGCAGAGAGAGAGTAGAAGCTGGACATTCTGCAGAGAGAGAGATGAGGTAGGGGAAGAATCAACTTCTGCAATCTAATAGTACCAAGAAAGGTCAGGCTCACTTTTTGATCTGAAAGATGTTTGTGGTATGAACGTAACTAGGCGATCTCGCAAGAATGGCGTATCAGTCAGCGTTGTTCATTTTCTTGTAATTTTCCGAAAGAATAGTATTGACATGAATGAAAGCCTAATGCATGTTTGTACAGCTTTGCATAAGACAACATATATTTTTCCTGCTTCCTCCTTATCCGTTCCCCGCCGCGTTTATTTGCACCTCTGGGTGATGATACTCTCACCGTGCTCCTCATATTCACCCTTCGTGATCCAGAGCTGGTGGAATGTTCCCAAACTAGCCAGGATACTGCCTCCCAACCAGGTTGAGAACTTTCTCTCGACAAGGTTGCCAGGCGACTGAATCTTGACCTTCTGTCCTACCATCAATCGACCGAGCTCCCAACTAGTCCTATCAATGAGACCTGGAAGTAGAGATCCAGATCCAACTATGATGATGTTGGCCAATAGCGGTCCTCGAATATCGACGTCGGATGACATGACACTTTCTTGAATCAGCTGGGGAAGTGGTAGGAGGTGGGCTAAGTCTCGGGAGTTGGGAGATGGTATAGTTGCGAGGAGACTTGGTGGAATAGGAAGAGTCTACAAAAGCGAGGTCATAGAATACGGAGATGATCAGCCGATTGAGGATGGATGGTGGAGACGCGCATTCTGTGACTTACCCTGTTGAAGAAGTGCTGAGGTTGCATCAAGATTTCTGGAATTTTGAACCTTTCAGAACCGTACGAGCAGTTGTAACCTGTTGGGAATTCGAAAGCTTTCAAAGGGCGCGATTCAGCGTTTCTGAAAGGACGAACGACCAAATTAGGATGTCAGCAGCCAACTCTATTCACAGGAGCAGCGAGACAAACCTTTCGTCATAACCTCCTTCTAACACACCAGAAACAGCTTCTCTCCAACCTTCAGCAATTTTGTTCTCCTGGTATTCTCTCCAACTCTTCGTCGTGGCTTCTACTCGATCTTCTCGGAGGGTGTATTTCGCTGGAGTACGAGGTGGGACGGGAGTTCGGGCTGTGATTAGATGATGTGGACTGGGAATAAACGACTTTATTCAGTAACAGCAGGAGAGAGATGCGCCTTAACCAGCAAAACTCACGTCAAATCCAGTTTGTTTCTGCTTCCATCCGGATTCGTCGTCAACCAGCCCTTCATCTGACTTTCTACCAGCTTCATTCCACCAGGTTGACGTCTAACACCACCTCGAAGGACGTAACCCTCGTAGATAGGTGTCACACTGATCAAATCACTTCCAATGTCGACAATTAAAGCAGTTCCTCTACCTGAGGCAAAAGATGACAGAACTGCATTGTTGGCCGTATACCAAGCTGGAACTGATTCTTGTTCAAACATAATCTGAGCCATGTTCAGTCTGTGTTGGGGTGTGTTCCAAGCTGGTTCGGTGGTGAGGACTGGGTGGTCAGCTGGGTTCACTCGAAGTCGGTCGTGAAGGGCGTGGTGAACGACTTCAGGGAGGGCAGCTTGATCAACGACTGATGAAAGGATGAGAAATTCAGTAAGCTTTGGCAGTTCAGCACAGACACAGATCAATGAGTCCATACCCAGGCCGTCTGCTACTAGCGAGCCCACTTCCATTCCTGACCTCCAAACATTTACACCTTCCTCCCCGACAAAGTACTTCCTGGTCGTCTTTGCCGGTTGAGCAGCATCTGTCACCTCATTCGACGATCCTTCAACAGGTGTGTCGATATAACCAAACTGTGAGGGCATGACACATTTGGGTGCATCTTCACCAGCGTAGCCTGCTCGTGTCGTAATTGTTCCAACGTCCAGCACCAACGCAGAGACTAGATTTGAGACAAATGAAACATATGTCAAACAACAATGTCATTGGAGTACCACTGATTAGCCAACAACGAAAGAAAAACAAGATGTACCTTCGTCTGAACATGGAAAGAAGGCGGGCCACAACGGAAAAACATTAGTCAAAAGCCAGAAGCTACACCCCCAGCTGGACTCACCACCTCCGTATGTCACCATCGTAAGCAATCAAAGAAAGGGAAAAGAAAGACAGAAAAAAAAGGGAAGAAGGGGGACTGAAATGGTTGCGAGGTAACCAGCTGTGGCAGGCAACCTGTGGCCCTTAACTTCAACTTCTGCCATCAACTGAACCGACAAGACAGAACAGGAAAAAGCAAATCCAGTCACTGCTTTCTTTTTCCGAAAGATCATTGGTTTTTGAAGCCAGAAAATCCAACAGCAGTGGTCAGGAAACGTAACACCTGTATCTCTCGGCCCAGGTGAGTCTTTCGCTACTGCTTCGGAAGGGCCCAGTCGTTTGTATCCTCTTATAATTGCTTGCTTTTGATGCATGTTTACGTTTGAAGGTAAAGAAATGACGTCGACAGCGTCTTCTCCGAAGCTGAACAAAGAACTCCATGTAAAGTACATCCAGAACCTATCAGTTGTGCGTACAGTCTCAGTCTCTTGATTAGTGGATCCAAGAAGCTAACTTGGTTCTCGAATCAACCGCTGGATGAACGTCCAATACCATCCTGGTTCGCAACTCGCCAGGCTCAAGATCTACCTTTCCACCTATCCACCCATCTTCGTCTGAATGGAATTTACTGGGGTCTTACAGCTCTGTGGATGATGGGAAGACAGGATGCTTTGCCCAAACAAGAAATGGTTGATTGGGTGATGAGCTGCCACGACAAGAAGACAGGTACGTCCTCAAGTTGACCCGAACCAGATATGAGACTCCTTGCAGCAATCGCTGATACCCTCGATCTGTTCAAATTGGAAACGGTTATTTGTTGTTATTCAGGTGCTTTTGGAGCATCGCCCAAACACGATCCCCATTCTCATTCAACTCTGTCCGCGATTCAAATCCTGGTCATGCAAGACAGTCTTCACCTTCTGGACGTAGATCAAACCGCAAAATGTAAGCTTTCTTTACTCTCATATTCTCTACTTCCCTCAATATTCCTCCATCTTTTTTTGACATTCTCGCTGTTTTGACTGCCGCACCCAGGGATCCTCACTCTCCAAAATCCAACGACAGGATCATTCGCAGGAGATCAATGGGGAGAAGTGGACACCAGGTTTACATACACAGCTGTTCAAGCACTGAGCTTGCTGGGGAAGCTGCACCTGTTGAACAAGGAATTGACTATCAGCCACCTGAGGACTTGCAAGAACTTCGACGGTGGTTTTGGATCAAACACTGGAGCTGAGTCTCATGCTGCACAAGGTAATGCCTCCAATTTTGAGTTTATCATTTGTAATTCCTCAAAAAGAAATGGATCTGGCGCTGATCCCTACTTGAATTCTCCGATTGGTGAAGTTTGTACCTCCGTCTGCACGCTGGCGATTTTGGATGCGCTAGATGAAGTTGATGTCCCAGCTTTGACTTGGTGGCTTGCTGAACGTCAGTTGCCCAATGGTGGTCTTAATGGACGCCCGGAGAAGCTCGAAGACGTAGGTATCTTTCTCTTCTACTTCTTCTTCTTTGTCCAGCATTAGCACAAAGAAGCGCCATTGGCTGTTGCATTTCTGACACAACATCCTTCGTACTGTTTCTTAACCTGCATTTCTACGCATTTTCTGTAGGTCTGTTACTCCTGGTGGGATCTTTCGGCGATGTCTATTCTTGGTAAACTTGAGTGGATCAACGCAGAAGCTCTCGCTTCTTTTATTCTCAGCGCTCAGGTCAGTACTTCCCTTGGCTGTTCTAATAATCATCAACGTAGCTTACTTACTCATCCGTCATGTAAAACCTGTCTGTGTAGGACTTGGAGGAGGGCGGAATTGCAGACAGACCAGGAGACATGGTCGATGTCTTCCATACCATCTTCGGAATAGCAGGACTGAGTCTTACTGGTTACCCTGGTCTAGAGGACATCGATCCCGTGTACTGCCTGCCGGCTAGCATCACAGAGAGGATGGGATTAAGGAAAAGTTCGTGGGTTGCACTGCCGAGGAGGACTGATGAATGAGCGAGTCACTCTATTTTCGCCATATACCTCTATTGTACCAAGACATTTTTTTATCCCAGCGATCATGGCCTCCCGGAAGTGTGCTTTCACCTGCGTTAAGGACCGTGGCGTCATCGGGAAAATCCCCACTCGTACGAAAAGAAGCACAGCGCTGTAAACGACAACCTGCGCTATCTAGGTAGCGAGATATACCTCAGTCAGACTTGTGAGATACTATACTTCCCTTGATTGCAATAAGGGCTCCTAATGATGGACTCAGGCTTCCATAGTAGCTCCTTCATCTGTTCTGTCGCCTCCCACGTCCGGCCTCGAAGAGGTCCAAACGATAGGCTGGAAAGAGCACTGCATCTCATCTATCCTCAAAGGATTTTTTTTACCGAAGACTGCTGTAGCAGGCTGCAACGGGCTGAGACTTCAGCTCTGAACATCCGTCAAGCTGTCCGGCCTTGGGTTCCTCATGCATGGGTCTCCGGTCCTGAGATCTAAGATCCGTGATGGCAAGTGGATCACCAAAGCAGTGAAACCCAGCAGGAGAAGCAACTTGAGTGGGACGACGGCTCTGAGGCGGCTTAACTTCCCTGAAGATGTGCGTTCGAACCAGCACCGACATGAAGAGTACAGGTTTCCACCGATCCCTGGTGCCGACGACAAGACACTCAAGTTCATTAGAAGGAAACCGCTATTCCAACCGAATTCCAACTCACGACGTCAGCCGATAGAAGATGACCCTGGAAACCCACAGGAGTCCTCGCCGGAGCTTTCCCCTTCCACAGCTGGGCCGATACCGGTCGAACGAGGTCTTCCGGACTTCAAATCGAAGTCTAAAACTTTAGAGAAGCTGTTGACGAACTACTTCAAACCGATCATGCCCAACATGTACTCGCTTCTGGTCAAACAGCAGCAAATGTCGGCGGGGACTTACGTTCCAGACGTGTTCAAGGAGGACCTGAAGCCGCTCCAGGCATTCAAAGCAGCAATCAGGGATGGGAAGAGAGATAAACTTGCTGAGCCCTACTGGGCAATGATGACAAGGTTAGAGGGAAGAGCTGGCCCTGCACTGCAAGGACAGTTTAGCAAGCTCCCTGAGTGAGTGAAGTTGATGATTCTTGTTGGTTTTGGGAGGGGACACAAACAATTAACATGACTAATTGTTGTTTTTCTCTCAGCCCGAGATTCTCTACTGTCGGTAGAAAACCACCCTTTTCTATCGCCGATTTGCGCAAAGCCATGAATGTACTCTCCGGCTCACCCCAAAATCATCACCTCACTCTCCTCCAAACATTCTATGGCGACATCTCCAAATTCTATAACGTGCAACCAATAGCTGAAGATCATCGCGCGGTTCTCGCCAGCTTGGCATATTCTCCATCTCCAGATGATGCTGTTGCCTGGTTGCAAGACATGCCTTCAGCAACCGGCGACTTCCCGCAACAAGACGATTTCCACATTGTTCTTGACGGATTCGTGAGGATAGGAGATATGGCGAAGGTCAAGGCGGTTCTTGAAGTGATGAGGTCTACTGGAATCGAAGTTGACCGCACAACGTTCCACCTCATTCTCAAGACTGCATTCGTCAAGCCACAGAACGAGCAGATCGTGGATGATGGAAGAGTGATCGGTTGGATAGAGACGGTAGTAGAGGAAATGGAGAGGTCTGGGTTCGAGAGAAATTTCGAGACGGAGGTCATTCTGTTGCAAGGGTTCAACAAGCTCGGGGTTAGCAACGCAGCGTCGACGGCACTCCGAGTCCGACAAAACCTCGTGGCCTTCAATGAATTATCAGGATCTGAACTAGTCCAATCAGGTTCACAATCAACTCTGGTTGACGCTTGGAACGGCCTCATCCAACTCACAGCTTCGACGGATGGATTAGAAGCCGGACTTGAAGAAATCAAAGCGATGAGAGCTTCTGGGGTCGAGCCAACTAACTCAACTCTCGATGTACTCATGATCACTCGCCCTGCATTGACACTAAGCTCGACGGAAGAATCGACATCTTTCATCGAGTCACTTGAAGAGCAGACTGGTCTCACAGCAGGGCCGTATGTCTGGGGGTCGGCCATCAAGAGCGTTCTCATCCAACGTCTGGGGACGCTAGAAGCTGTTGAGGAGGGGTACGATATCTTTATTGAAGCCCACCGTAACCGAAACGTCACCTTCCAAGATCCAGATGACCTTTACCCTTTGGTTCAAGCAATCTGCTATCCGCGTAACGGTGTCGAGACCAACATCGAAGATGCGATGGACATACAACACGAGCTTTTGAGAAGTGAGAGTAGAGTTCGCTATCCATCTACATCAATCGTGCCTCTGGTGGAACCGGAGAGAACGAAGTGGGTGGGCGCTGATGACAAGATGCTCCAAGCGTTAGCGCAAGGAGTCGCAACAACCAACGACCAAAACAACCATTCATTATCCTTGACAATCACTCGGGAAATGCATAGGAAGAAAATCAACACGTATGACGGTCCGACGACGCTCAACGTCATCATGGGTGCGATGAATATCTCAACCACTTATCAAGAAGCTTACGAATTCTACACTTACATCCACCGGCTGAATCCTGACGGCGTTCTATCAGTCAAAGACTATACTCTTATCCTGAATGGTATTGCAAGCCTCAAGTTTCCACCACCATATTACCTAGTTCCTCGGCAACTCTTTACTTGGATTCTCGAAGATCTCAGGTTTGCCGGTCACGTTCCCACTGCGGAAATGTACGGCATCATCATCTCGCACTATGTCAATAAATACAAGGCATACAACCCTCAAGCACCCTTCCAGTTTGCTAACAACAATGAAGTCCGTCAAGGTAGCATGAGGGCTCAGTGGAATCGTACCATCAAGAACGCCATCGAGCACATCCATTCCCAATTCAAAATCGACACATATCTCACCCCAACAACCGAAATCTACGAAACACTCCAGATGGCCTTCCTAAAGATCGACGAACCTGAGCTCAGTCGGAAAGTGTGGGAGGATATTATCAACTCAAGAAGCCCCTATGTCCAAATTACCGACTCCGCTGTCACCTCGTACTTCATCAGTGCCGACATTGTTGGGGGCGAATACATGCAGAGCGCTGTAAAAACGTACATCGGTCTACGTGAAGCAGGGTACCAGTTCAAGAAGCAGCACTACGACATCTTCCTCCACGCTTTGGCAAGACAGGGAACATTCAAGGACGCGTTCGCATTGCTGGGTGACATGGGCAAAGAAGGAAGACCAGAGGCTGACAGGTCGACAATTACCGCAATGTTGAACGCCGTCAGTAAAAGGCCGATAGATGTACAGGAAGATCTGGTCTGGGGGATGCAGAAGATTGTGCCGGAGGTAGTGAAGGAGGTGTTTGGGGTCAAGGGAAGGGAGGAGTTTGACATTCGCGATAAAATGAAGACGATAGGGGGAGCAGTGTAGAATTGCCTCCGATATAAAATTCAGTGTGTAATTGCCTGCAAAAAATTAACACGGAACACAGGAATTTCGCTAAGATTATGGAGACTGCACAAGAAAATAACCGTGGGTACAGTTTAAACTCCAGGAACTCTAATTGTACCCTCCGCAACCAAAGCAACCTCACCCTCAACCCAGAGTTTCACACACTTACCATTGTCGTCAACTACTCTGGTTTTGATCGCTGACGGATGTCCTACTTCGGCGCCTTGACTTTCGAAATAAAAACCGGAAGTAGCTACCGAGAGAGGAACATGACGAGAAGGGAACCCACGCGATTGAGGCTGAAGTTATTGTGTTCTTTCCGCAGAGGTCAAGCGAGTGGAGTACAAGTCCGAGAGCAATGGATGCTGATCCTGTAGCTGGATCTATGGCATAAAAAGGAGACGGAAATGAAGATCAAAAAATGACAAGCTTTGGCTCACGCGTCGCGATCCATACAAGGTGCCATCTAGAACTCACCTTCACCAAGTCCAGAGGTGAAAACTCTCTGATGAACCTTCAAGCTTCCATCGGTATCTTTTTCTCCAACCCAAAAAACAACCAACGCATGTGGTCTGAGTTCCTCCCCAGCACTTTTGTGCAACGCAATCATCTTGTCGCACAACGTGGTCACACCACTCTTGGACTGTCTAGCATTCAGTACATCTTGATCCTTTGGGAGTTGAATGTACAAGAATGGCAGGCCACAGGAAGCTGTATGCACCGATAAGGGTGCGGCAGTGATGTTGAATTCATCAGCGATGTGTTTGGAAAATCCCTCAAAGAACGCTATCTTGTCCTTGGGGAAGACGAAGCTTATAGGACTGGAGAGGGCAATGGCGTAACCTTTGTCTACTGAGGTGGGGGGAGTGATCTGCATTTCAACGAGACCGTATTTACAATGCTGCACCGCTGTAGTTGCGTTCGGTTGGATCACACCACGATGAATCATGGAGAAGCAGCTCCCAAGACTTGGATGGCCAGCGAATGGGTATTCTTTTGAAACAGTGTGTGAGTGACGACGATCTTGGCTCGAGGTAAGTGGATGGCTTTACCTTTCATGATAGACCAGATTCTAGTAGAGTAGGAAATCCCCTGCTCTTTTTGAGCATCAGTGGGCGGGAATGGAAACACCGTTTCTGAGAGGTTGAACTCTGCGAGAAGCGAACACCAGGTCGATGTCAATATTCACGCCGTTCCGTCCCATATCTTCTCTACCCCTCAAAGATCAATGACTCACCACGGGTCATAGTGAGCATCTGATCATCACTGAGATCGTACCCATCGAATACAACAGCCAGCGGGTTTCCTGTAAATGGTTTTGACGGCGAGAGGCAGAAAACATCGAGGAGGATGTAGGGCAGCAGTTTGGGAGAAGATAAATGAGAGACCATTGTTTTGGGGGACCAGAGAGAATCTGAAAGGCAAATATGCAGAAGGTGGACTTTACAGAATCTGGGTGAGGCTATTGTTAGCTTAATAAATACTCTAAATACTCGATTTCGCCTCCTCGAGTCATTTTTTGCATGTCGCACACCGCCGCAAACACGCTCGACTTCGTCACCATCTCGGAACGTAGTTGAACGCGTTACTATTCAGTTCTACTTTCTCCCATGTTGGTGGAGTAGGGATTGGTGAATGGTGCACAAGATGATGAAATACTTCCAATGACAGCAGCGTGATTGTAGAGACAGAGGTGGGGATTCCATTGCGTACTATTACACAATTGACTACAACATAAAAACGAAGGAGATGAAAATACTTAAAAAAAAAAACAAAGATTCCAAACAGTTTCAAAGCCTAACTCTCATTCTATGCCGCAACGCTTACTCCTCCGCTCGCCGTCACCGTCGCCGTCGTCGGTGTTGATGTTGATGTTATTGCTGGCACTGCTGCTGCTGAGGGCAATTGATCGAGTTTAGCCAAATCTTTAACGCTGACGATAGCGCATGTTTTGTTGGATTGACAGACTGCGATGGTGCCTTCTTCTGATTTCTGCCATTCGATCTCAAAGATGCCACCTTGAGCTTCGTATTTTCGTACTGGCTTTCCTTGTTCCTGTACAAAGTAAAGTAAAAAGGGAATACACCAGTCTATAAGACATCACAAGGGCTGTGAGGCAGATTGGAAGATCGTAGCGCACCTTCAAATCCCAAATGATCATCTGCTTATCCCACGATCCAGACGCCAGGTATCTGCCCATGGGAGAGAAAGAAACGGTAAACACTGATTGAGAGTGTCCTCGAAGAACTCGAAGACAAGTTCCAGCAGCAACATCCCACAGTCGGACGGTATTGTCAAACGACGCGCTAGATAGAGTCAATACGAGAGTAAGTAACAGAGCCACAAGCAGGAGGAGCAAAGCTCAGTAGGATATGACATACGAAGCAACAGTCAGAACATCATCCTTAGACTTCAGCGGAGCAAACACGATCCCATAAATCTCCTTCGAGTGGCCTCTCAGCACCGCTCGACAGTACTTGTCCGTCTCGCCGCTGTTACCCATCAGACTGCTGTACTCATCGTTTCCTTCTTTCTTGGGAGTTGCCTCAGTGCTCCATATTCGCAAGGATTTGTCATCAGAGCAAGAGGCGAGGATAGAAGGTGGGCCAGTGGGAGACCAGAGGATTCGGTTGACTTCGTCTTCATGGCCTTTAAATGTGCGGATTGGTGTGTGCGATCCTATTCGACAGACCTGAATTGTTTTATCCACGCTGTGACAATCCAAAAGAATTAGCAGTCAGCGACAGAAGTGATAGATGCAAAAGCAATTGACACAGGCGAAGGATTACTCACGAGCAACTGGCAACGATATCTTCATCTCTCCAATCTACATCCAAGCAACACTCCTGATGGATCTCATATGCATGCCTCAATCGCCCAGAATGAGTTTCCCAAATACAAACAGCTCCATCAGCACCACCAGTAGCCAAGAGGGTACCTGACGCGTTGAACTTGAGCGAAAAGATGGCTCCAGAGTGCCGTGTGAGGACAGCGTGGAGTTCACCCTGCGAGAACAAATTGTCAGAAATCGTCACAACAATAAATGTTTTGGACAACTACGGCTCACACTCATGGTCCATAATCGCCCAATTCCATCATAGCTTCCACTACCCAACAGTGTCCCATCCTTATTAAAGTCGATACTAGTGATGTCCTTTCTGTCGCTAATGACGGGCTTGTGAGGCAGCACAATGGGTTCTGATTTGGGGCTATCGAATGTGAGAAGTCGGACAGTAGCGTCCCCAGATCCTGTCGCTAATAGAGAGGGTAGGGTGGGGTTGAATTTACAAACGAAAACTTCGCCCATGTGTGGTGTTAGGAAAGATAAGTCAGATCTGGAAAGATACATAGAGAGGGACACAGTCAGTGTTTGAATAAATATGAAAATGAAAACGTTCAACTCTGGAGTACATACTCTTTGACTTTCTCGCAGTCAGGACTGAGGTGGGCGACTGCCGTAGTATCATCCTTTTTTGACGATTCACTGCTTTCAGTCTCCTTTTTTATCTTCGCATCACCTCCCAATCCATTACTTATCCTCTTTCCTTCTTTTCCTACGTTGCTAGAGGGTTTAGTGGAGGGAAGAGGTTTGGTTGATACGACAGGTGAGGTGGATTTTGACTTCTGCTTCGTCTTGGATGACCCAGATGTGGTTGATGACGGTGAAGCCGCACGGTTAGCTTTAGATGATGAGGCTGAGGTTGACATTGATTGCTTCTTTGACGTAGCTGTAGTGAACAACAGAAGCAGCAAATAGAAAAATTTCAGTCCAACGACACCTGCGCGAAGGAGGAAAACCGGGAAGAACAACAAACGTACGTTTTTCTTTTTCCTTCTCTTTCTCTTTCAAAAGTTTGGCCTTCTCTTTACCCTTCAAGCTCGGTCCCGCACCGGATGCCAGTCCGTTACTTGCCCGTCGAGACTCTGTGCTATCGTCTTCAACTTCTTTGCCTTTTGCTGACGTCTTGGCCGTTCCGTTGGCGTCCTTCTCCTTCTTCTTAGGGGCAGTCGTGGGCGTTTTGTCCTCATCCAATTTTACTCTTTTCGAGCTAGTCTCTTCTTTGTCTCCAGAGCCCGCAGTACTCGCCTCGACTTTCCTCTTCAGCGCCTCCTTCTCTTTTTCCTTTTCCTCTGCTGCTGATGGGACTGGGAATATCTCATTCTTCTTTTCTGATGCTGGGACTATACTTGGAAAAGGAGCTTCTGCATCTTCTGTTGGTGGGACTGGCGTGCAAGAGTGAGGTGAAAGAAGTGTCAAGGGAGACTGGCAAGGGGGTAGAGGTCCTTCCTGCTTCAACACAACCAAATAAACCGATACGGGTTAGGAACGCAAACATGAAGGTTATTTCCACAAAGGCATGGAGTTATTCACAGCTGTAGTATGGGTTTCGACATCCGCCCAAAGGAGACCTCGATGCAGCCATTTTATGAGCTCCCCTCGAGAAATCTTCTGACTCGAGAACGGCGAAGACTGGAAGCCAGTATGAAGTAGACATAGATGTCACAGGTAGTGTCAGTGAGCTTCATAAGGCGACAGATATCTCACTGGTAGCACTTACGTCCAGTTTTGCTTCCTGACCAAAGGTGAAGGCAGAGTGGGTCATATTAGACTCAAGCAGATAGCAATAGATCAGAGCATTGATCTCATTGCTGCTGATCTTGATGGGTGATATCCCCTTCACTCCTAGAGGTGGTGGTGAAGATGACGGGGCCATCGTGCTTTTGAGTGTTGCCAGTCAAGAGAAGCCTGATGTGGCTGCAGAATTTCAGTCTAAAGCTGCGCGGGCATTCCGACACCATTTTTGCTCGTTAAACAACACCTGTCTTTTAAAGTGCTTAAAACTTGCTCTGTTCATACGAATGAGATTCAAAGAAATATGCAGAGAAACGAAAGCCGGAATGGAAGAATAAAAACAAAACATCCTTAGAGCTTGTCGTAGTACTGATCGAGACCTGTCGATCATGAAGCACGATGAGACAGGAAGCGTTGATAAATTGATTTAGATGAGAAAGAACGGGATGAAAAACAAGAGTCAGAGTGGAACCATAGATAACAAAAGACAAAAACGAGCACTTACCAGGGACCTCTGGCTTCAATCCTTTCCTGACTCTGATACTTTGGGCCAGCGCTTCAACCTTGGATCCCTGTGAATTTTGAAGTGTTTTTGTTAAAGAGCAAAAGGGAACGGTAGAAGTTTTATGTAAGCAACAAAGTGGTGAGATCAGTCATCGATCTTGGCACGGGGCGACGACGCTTTCGACGTACCTTCTCAATAGGAGAGCCGCTAAGGAGCGACCAGTGATCGAAGACGGATTGTGGGAAAGCCTGTCCACCGGTAGCTTCTCTAAGAGCAGAGTTGAAACCGAAGGATTCGGCGACTGGGAGGTATGCCTTCATGGTGAACATTGGGGTACCGATTCTCTGTTCAGAAGAGAACACGTGTCCTCTTCTGATGTTGAGACAAGAGTAAACACCACCTTGAGCATTTTCTGGACATTGGATCTCGACCTGGTAGGCGAAAGGGAGAGGGATGAGTGGCTTGATCAGAAGAAAAGGATGACCGGCTACGCGAACTTACCAAGTACATTGGCTCAAGGAGACCTGGCTGAGCAAGGAGAGCAGCAGCGTAACAAACTCTTCGGGTAACTGGCATGATCTGTCCTCCTCCTCTGTGGATAGCATCGGTGTGGAGGGTAACATCCATGATGTTGAACCTGATACCTCTCATTGGCTCTTCACAGGTGACACCTTCTCTAGAAACCCACTGGAATCCGGAAACAACGGAGTCCTTGATTTCTGTGTTACGTAAGTAAAGAGACGTCCATGTCAGATTTTAAACATCGACAATGACAAAAACAAGAGAAAGAACTAACCATTCAAGTACTGAACTCCCTTGGTGACATCAACAACGAAGTTTGGACCGGAACCATCTGGACCGAAACACCAGATCTTTCTGGCATCAGTGACATCCCATCCGTGCTCATCAGCAAGGACACGAGCTCTGAGCTTGAAATCATCTCTTGGGCCGATCTTTCCGGTCTCGACGTCTCTGCAGACCTCCTCACTCATTGGCTCAGCCTCCATCCAGACTCTGTTGTGCTTGTTCTGGGACTTGGAAAGAGCAGTCATTGAAGACTTGGCCTGGACGGTCTCCTTGTAACCGACAACTGGGTTGGACTTCTTCAATGGGACACCGGCGTGGTCCTCCTCGAGATCCTTCAAGCAAATTTCCAAATGGAGTTCACCAGCACCGGCAATGATGTGTTCACCGGAATCACCGATCCAAGTCTGGACACATGGATCAGACTTAGAGAGACGCTTGAGACCCTCAACGAGCTTTGGAAGATCGTTGGCGTTCTTCACCTCGACGGCGATTTGAACGACTGGGGAGACGGAGAACTTCATGACCTTCATGTTGTGGGCCTACAAAAGAGATAGCTCATCAGTAAAACGAGCCAATACGCAAGAAGGAACAAAAATAGGCAACGTACAGTCTCAGAAGAAGTAAGGGTACCAGACTTGAGCAAGAATTGATCGACACCAACCAAACCAATGATGTTACCACATGGGCAATCTTCGATTGGCTCGACGGTTCTACCCATCATGAGGACGGTTCTCTGGATGGACTTGACGAACAAGTCGGTCTTGGTACCTGGAACATAGTTTGGACCTTGGATTCTGATCTTTGGTCCTGATCTGACGGTTCCGGAGAAGACACGACCGAAGGCGTAGAAACGACCCTAAGAAACAAAAACGACTTGTCAGAAAAACGTATAGAGGTGAGGAGGAACGAGGCAAAAAGGCTCACCTTATCAGAAGTTGGAACCATCTTGGAGACGTAAAGCATCAGAGGACCCTTTGGATCACAGTCACGGATACCAATAGCGGATTCATCATCCATAGGACCTTCGTAGAGGGTCTCGACTCTGTATCTTTGAGCGGTGGCTGGGGATGGCAAGTTGAGGACAATCATCTCGAGAAGGGAGTCACCGGCTGGCAAGAACTTTCTCATGATGACCTTCAAAAGAGCCTTTCCGTCGAGCTCCTTCTCATCAGAGGTGAGCTTGACATCGAGCTTTTCAATCATTGGCATGATCTCCTCCTTCTTGAAATCCATGACGGCAGCGAAGATCTTGTAGATTGGGTCGAGGATGAACATGTTGAAGGCACGCTCAAGCTCGGTACCGTCTTCAGCAACGGACTTGGTGGTCCACTTCTTGGTCTTTGGGTTGAAGAAGTTGTCACCCCACAATCTTGGCATAAGCTTGTTCTTTGGAACACCGAACTTCTTGGAGTATCTGTTGGCAAATTGACCGATGGTGAAAGCCCATCCGTGGAGACCAGAGGCGAAAGCGACGGTACCCTTTGGAATAAAAGAAATAGAGAAGCGGTGAATGTTAGCTCGAGCTCGCCAAAGTGGAGAAATTGATGCTTGAAATTCGTACCTTCTCGGCGTAAACCTGGACGTCACCAAGGACTGGGTCGGTGTAAGTGGAGATAATGACGTTAACGGATTCGATGGTTCTGGCGAAGGTTTGGTAGAGATCTTCCTTTCCGACTTGCAACTCGAGCAAAGCACGGTCGACCTTGTTGATGACAAGGACTGGCTTGATTCTCTCAGTAAGAGCTTGTCTCAAGACGGTTTCAGTCTGGACACAGACACCATCGATGGTATCAACAACAACGAGGGCACTGGAGAAGGCGAAGAGATAATGATAAGTAATGAATTTTGCGACTAAAAGGCAGCACATCTGCCTTGGATCGCGACACTTACCCATCGGTGACACGGAGAGCGGCAGTAACTTCAGAGGAGAAATCAACGTGACCTGGGGAATCGATCAAGTTGATCAAGAAATCGTTTCCGTCGGTCTTTTGAACAATGTTTTCAACTTCCTCCTTTGGAAGGGCGAAGTAGAGGGAGATGGCAGTAGACTTGATGGTAATACCACGTTCCTTCTCATCATCACTGTTGTAGACAAAAGATACAGATGCTCTTAATTTAGGGGTGTTCATATTAGAACAAGAGTGACCGGAACGAACCGGGTATCCATGAATCTGGTGTCACCAGCCTTGGCACCAGCAATGATACCAGCCTTAGCAACAAGGGAATCGGAGAGGGTGGACTTTCCGTGATCGACGTGAGCAATAACGGACATGTTACGAATCTGATGAAGCGCATAAATAGAATAGCAATGGGCCGTCAGCATTTTTTTTTGCTAACTTTTGCATTTGGCAGGAAACTCTTGTGAAGAGCCAACAGTTCACCAGAGTGTACTCACGTTCGTAGGCTTGTCCATGAGCTCACGGATCTCTGATAGAAAGCAAATTGCAAAGCGCAGGAAGATGTCAGGAACGAGCCCGAGCCAGCACTAGAATGGAAAAAAAAGGTGGAGGATACTGACGGTCGACGGTGAAATTAACCCTGTTTGATGCAACCAGACGTCAACAGATAGGATGTTACATGATATTACAATTGATACAGCAATGTATTGAGGAGAGGTATTGTAAAAAGATCCGTAGAGCCAGGTGATCGGGCGGCGAGAAAAAAAAAAGTTGGATCCAAGAGCAAAATGGAGGTATGATTCCAATTCCAAGCGGAGAAGGGGCATTAACCAAGTAATAAGAAAGAAAGGAAGAACAGGATCAGCAAATGTACCAGAATAGAGCTGAAATTCTGAATTCTATATCGTCTTCATCAGCAAGCTGCATCCTCCCAAAATCGTTCTTCTTTGGGTCGTTTGAAGGTAGATCCAGCAGAGATAGTCTAGGGATACGGGTACGTACATTTTGAAAGACTAAACTGGGGGGTAAGTTAGCCTTTAAGTAGGGTGTGGAGGGCGGCAACCAATTGCTCTAGCCAGCTTTTCCAGTTAGAGAAGATTTTCAGGTTTTTTTTGCCACCCATTGAGCGACAGGTATGTTTCGTTTTTTGGGCTGTTTGTGACAGCAGTTAGCAGGTTTTCTGACCTGTTCGAGTAGGTTGATGAGTGGAAGGGTCTTCTTAGCGTCTCCCTTACAACTCAGGCGAATTTCAGTTGCAATTCATGGTGTCTCGTGAGCGCAAAGGAAACGTCGAGCAGCTTTTTCTATCTCTTATCACAATTTCGGGAGGAAAGAAATTCCAACAGAACGGTGTAGTGTTGAATTTGTGGAGTTGGCAGGTATAGAAGAAAGATGTGTACCGCGAAGGCGCTAAAAAGCGACGATAACACAACAAGGAGCGAGACCATCAACTGCCTGCATGGCCATACACAAGTCACAGCTTCAATTCGTTGCTTAAGGGTTATTCTTGTTACCGATCTCAACAGGTCATGTTTGCAGGCACTGAGGGTTGGTACCATTGGAGACATATGTACACATCCATCACGAATTATCCACAAGCGCCCGTCGGAATCTCAGAGGGTCTTCATTCCTTCTCGAACCAAGGAGTAACTTCGACAAAGGTGTTCTTCGGATGGAGGGTCATGCCTTGGGTACAGCTAAAATCATTCTCTTTGGGGTTGTCCAGCGGTTCAAGGAAGAACCTTTGGGAGAGCAGAATGAAGAAGACTCGGATGTCCAGGATCTATTTGGGAAAGAGCTAACTTAGCCCACGTTGAACTATAACCAACGGTAGTTCCTGGAAAAGATTACGAGATGTTGCTCGCCCTCACACACAAGTAATGTAGTACACAAAACTCAAAACTCACAGCGATGTTTTTTCCAAAACAACCTCTATTACCTTGCCCAAACGGCAGCATATAGCCAGATTTTGCGTTGAAAATTTCTTTCCCGCTGTCGTCATTGACCAACCAGCGCTCTGGCTTGAACGAGCCTGGATCGTCCCATCTGCCCACTTCAATTGGTCCGTGTTTGAGTGATGAGGTGGATCGCACTGAGTCCAGAGACGAAGAGTCAAATCCAGGTGCACCACCGTTGGATGCTGAAGGTGGAAGAGGTTGCACATTCGGTGTGATTAGCCAGCTTGGTGATGAGGGTGTGACAAACGAGTAAACTCACCAAATTGGCACAAGAAAGTTATGATGGTACCCTTTGGCAAGTGATACCCCAAAACGTCTGCTCCATCCTCAGCAACCACTTCTCTGGCGTTCATTGTAGCAACGTGACTGTATCTCAAGATCTCATTGACGACCGCCTCCGCGTAGGGAATTCGTTCCGCCAGGTGATGGAAGTCTTCAAACGTCGGTTCTTTAGTAACGAAATATGCTGAGACAGCTTGATGGAGCTTGAGCTGCACTCGAGAATCACTGGAGAGAGGAAAGATCTGTCTTGAGTTGTCATAAGAAACCTTCGCGATGTCTCAAATACGCACTTTTGAAGATATTTGATCCCCCACAACAGCACAGAGACTGTAGTTTCTAGACCAGCTAGTAAAGTCGTCATTAACTCATCCCGGATCTCCTCTATTGCCATTTTGGATGTGTCGTCGCTCTCAGAGTTCTTCTCCACAGCCTAGGTCATGTGTAGCAGAGCAAATCAAGAGGGGTGTCACTGTTGAACAAACCCTTCACAAGAAGAAAGAACGAACTAGTACTCACCATGTCCAAGATGGTATCCCAAAATTTGCCTGATACCTTCCCACTACCTTCCCTCAGGAACTTCTCCTCTGACTCCCTCACCTTTCCTTCCAAAAACTTCCAAGCGATAGTCGTGTTCTTTCTCCAAGCCCACGTACAATACTTGTAGTAAGCCAGATAGAGTGCCGGGAATGGAAACTGCATACCATTTGAAGAAATATCCAGCATCCACTGCAGCGCGGCTTGTTCACTAGACATCTCTGCCTTGAAGCTCGGTTTCGAGCCATAAGATTCATATTCGGATTCGGCTAGCTTGACCTGATCGAAGGATCTCTTTAGGCCTCCGAATGATTCGCCATAGGTGAAACTTGCGACGTTGTCAGAGGTCCTGAACGCGATGTCCTTCTCAGCATTCCACGATTGTCCAAACTTTCCTTTAGCAGTTTCTTTCAAGACTTCTCTCTTCTGTTCCCATAGATCCAACATCGATTGAGTTTCTTTCATGAGCCGTGGCGTGATAGCTTTAAGATTGTTCTGACCCATAGATACGCCGAAGACGCGATGATGCTTCTTGAAGCGATCGTTCACGGGAAAGGGTAGGAACGCGAATGGAATTACAGGACCAAGTCTTGGAGGCAAAGAAGCCTGAGTTGATAAGAGGGAAATGTGACCATCCGCAGAAAGGTGACTCACGTCTTTCTGGAAGTTGAGTCCTTGTCGAACTCCTTGGGTGATCTTCTCACTGCGATGTCCTCCATTTCTTGAGGGTCAGTGAGGCATATCATCTGTAGGGGAATATGTCTCATTCAGAACATTCTGCAGCCTGCTGGAAACCCAAAGCATACACTGCCTCACCTTCATATGCCTGCGATATATCACATACCGAACTATTGAGGTAAGAAACCCACAATGAACCAGACAGTATAATCTCACTCACGGTCCTATACAAAGCTGAAAGAGTGGCCCAATGCCAGAAGCAGCAACCTCATGGAAATACGCATCAAACCTGCCAGTCATCTCCTGCAGCTTTCCGAGGTCCAGAGCGTCTCCTAGCAAGAACCTGGTTGCATTCTTGGTATGTGGGATATGAGGGAGTGGCTTAGGTGTCAACGCCTTATATACATACGATAGCAAAGGGGCAACCAGAATCCCAAAGGTTAGGAGGGGTCTGCTCGAAATCGCTGGATTTCTATTGTCAGTGGAAGGTGCACAGCAGCAGAGCAGTCCCCTAAACGCACCACTCAGAGTTTGGTGGAGATACGAAGAGTCCATCCTACCAGAAGACAATCCAAAAGTGAGGATGGGTGTGTTGGTCAGCTAATTTTGGGGCACCAGAAAGTCTTGTTAAAACCGGCAGTTGTCGCTTCCTGCTTCGATTGTTTCACTCTCATTGCGAGAAAATTGTCTTACATAATAGAAACATAATAATTACAACTATTTATTTTTTTGGGTTGGCAAGAGAGATCATAAAGCCTTTTCTCTCTCAGCTATGGTATCAAATCTAGGGAGATTCTTCTCTGTAATCCTCGGGCCGCCCACATTCTGTCCTTTACCCAACTCCCTTCTAGCGTACTTCCACATCTGTTTGAAAAGTCATTGTCAGTGAGAAGCCTTGTATTGAAGGAGGAACGAAATTCTCACTTCAGCTGCGAACAAGTAGACAACGTTGGCCGCAATCACAAGGCCCCATTCGTATCCAATGCCAACGACTTGGAAGACATAGTCGCTGATTACAGGGATGTAGATAATCGGAAATGTTGTCAGAAGACACACAAGAGTGCTCCAGACGAGAATTTTGTTGTCCAAAAGATTCATTTGGAAGATACCCCGCTCCAGGTGTTTACACTCGAAAGCGTGGACCATGATGAGGAACATGAGGGTGGAGTAAGCCGTTGCTCGTCCATGGTAGACGTTCTCACACTCTGGACCGTAGGAACCTTCGTTGCAGTTGAATCCCATATCGCCTCTGCCCCCAAAGAGAGGCGTTCCGTAAACTACAATCACAAAGTTTGCGATGGTGAGGCCACCCATAAGGAAGCCATAGAAGAAGAGACTGCACAAGAAAGTATGAGATTAATGTTAAGCTACGCAGAGAAGTGTGGTTTGTAACTCACTCGAGCCACCAGTACAAGGTAAAGATGGTCTTGTATGCTCCAGGCGATTTTGTCATGGCATCTGATGCAGTAGGTTCTAAACCGAGAGCAAGAGCTGGAGGTCCAGCAGCAAGTGTGTTGATAAACAAGGCAGCTACTGGCGAAATAGGGTAGACGGATACGCCAGATTGATCTTTGAATGCCAAGCCGATTGCTGGAGATCAAAAGTAATCAGAAACATATTGGACAAAGGAAAAGAAAGAAATTGCTTACTCAGGACCAAAACTTCAGCAATATTACCTGTGAGCAGGAACAATAAGAACTTTTGCAAGTTCCACAGAACACCTCGTCCACGCTTCACAGCTCGAGTGATGGTGGCGAAGTTGTCGTCTGCAAGAACGATGTCAGCAGCGCCTTTGGCAACGTCACTTCCATTCTCTCCCATAGCAATTCCAATGTCGCTTCTTTTGAGAGCTGGGCAGTCATTAACACCGTCTCCGGTCATGATCGCAGTACACTTCATGCCGTACTTGGATCTACGGTGGATAGCTTCGACCATTCTGACTTTAGTTTCGGGAGCTGCATCACAAAAGAACAAGGTAAGCTCAAACAAACGGTCTTCAAGGAAAAAAGAAAAAGAAAAAAAGCTTACCACAACGAGCAACAACTAATGGAAGCTCAGGAAGAGCATCAATCTCGTCTTCAGAAAGTGCATCGAACTGCATTCCAGTCATCACCGCACCCTCTGGAGCATTCATGTCGAGAATTCCAACAGCTCTACTGATGGCGGCTGCAGTTGCAGGGTGATCACCAGTCAACATCCTGGGAGTGATGCCGGCCTGTTTACATTCCAAAACGGCACCACGAGACTGAGGTCTGGGAGGATCACTGGAAAAGCCAAATAAGGATCAGCAAAAATGAACTTAGGCAAATTTAAAGAGGAAAGAAATCTCACTAGATTCCAACGAGTCCAAGGAATGAGAAGTTCTGCTCCAAATCGTCTCTTGCCATGGTTGAGATCTGGTCCTCGTCATTTGAGAGCGCTCTTGCAGCCAGAGCCAAGACTCGGAGACCTTCCGCAGCAAGCTGTTTGAAGATAAAAAAGGTCAATATTATTAAAGACTGAAAGGATAGAGTGGAAGGAGGAGCTCACGATGTCCATTCGTGAGATGATTTCAGCTCTAGCCTCCTCATGGAGTTTGACGGCGTCGTCAGATTCCGGGATACCGATAGTGATACACCTATCTAAGATACGCTCAACGGCTCCCTTCATGAATGCAATTGTCTGAGGGACTTCTTCGTTAGATGCAGGAGACTTCCAAATGGTGCTCATTCTCTTAACGTTAGAGTCGAATGGGTGCTCTAGGACCATGACCCAGCCTCCTCCCGCACCCTCTGAAAAGGGATCTTTTTTCCTTGGAGGGTGAGCATGGGTTAGGTGAGGTTTGCCGTGTCCGAGTTTGTGAGCGAACACTGATCAATAAAGTAAAAGTGAGTTGCTATTGCTGCAGGCATTCACTTGTTTTGAAGCTGTCTGGCTTACCTTGCAGTGCGATTTCAGTCGCATCTGCACCACCGCCAGCTTCCCATTTCTCATCCCCACTCTTCGAAGTACCTTTGTGAATAGTAGCCATGTTGCAAAGTGAGGCACAGAGAACTAGCTGCTTGAGGAGCGGCTCCATTGATCCAGCATGAATCACATCCGGGCCCTCAACATCGTCGTCGACTTCTTCCATCATTGGGGAGCTTGGCTCAGAGTTTGAAATGGCACGAATCTCTCCTCTTGGGTAGAAAGGATCAGAGCCTGATTCGACTTCATACTCTTGTCCGTTACCCAAGTCAATGATTGCCGGAACGTCCTCAGTGGGGAAAGCGGTCGACGTTGGAACCCAAGCTTTCTTAACAACCATCTTTCCCACAGTAATGGTCCCAGTCTTGTCAGAGCAGATGTCTGTAACACTGGAGAGGGCTTCGATGGCGTCCATGCGTCTGACTAGAGCGTTTTTCTTGGCCAGCTCTCTCGAAGCGGTCGCCAGAGTCAGACTGACAACGGCAATAAGAGATGCAGGAAGAATAGACACAGCCGTTGCAACAGCGTCTTTTCAAGATTATAATGTGATCAGCGCGATGTTAGACCGGTCGCTCAAGAATGTCAACTCACAGGTGGCCAAGGACATAGGCACGTTCTTGAATGCGGTGGAAGCGACGACAATCAGCGCGAGGAGCAGGGCAATTCCCAAGAGAATATAAGCAAGAGTATTGAGTCTGTTGAAAGTAGAGCAGATCAGTGATCATAATCCAGTTTAGATACAAGCGCGATGAAACTGACTTGATCTGCAGTGGAGTCGTGCCAGCAACCCCAAGGACGACCTTGGTTCTGTACCATCTGGCCTTCCAACCCGTTTCCTTTCGGGTCTCTTTTCTGTTCATGGCTTCAGCAATTTTACCTAGCTCAGTGTTCATGCCTGTCGAGGTGACAACGGCTCGAGCTCTTCCTTTAGTAATTTGGGAACCAGCGAAGACCTGAGAGTGTGCGCAGGTCAGCTATCGTTGAACAGAGGAAGATCGAGTAAGATTCTACGGTACCATGTTCTTCTTGTCACCAACAGGACATTGTTCTTCAGTCAAGACCTTGTCAGTCTTCGTAATGGGGAGTGACTCTCCCGTTAAGAGTGCTTCATCCGTTGCAAGAGATGAGAGATGGCCATCTAAGATCCTAGCATCAGCGGGAACGACATCACCATTCTTGAGAAATATAATATCACCACTGTATCACATCCGCGATGGTTGGAGGACGAGCGTCAGAGTCGGGGGCAATCATCATGAAGCGACGGGGCAGTTTGCACTCACGGGACGACTTCTTCAGATTGTACAACGACGACAACTCCTTCACCCCTTTTGAGATCCTTAGCAGAGTGACGAAGAACACTAGCAGTTGGTGATCCAACCGAAGCGAGCGCAGCAACAGTCTTTTCAGCTTTCCATTCTGTCCCAAGAGGTCACAATCAGCCGCCGAACACTTGGTCGCTCGAAAGGGAGGATGACGAATAATACCTTGAGTGAATCCCACAGTTACATTCAAGACCACCAAGGCAGCAATGACACCAGCTTCGATCCAGTCTTGGGCTGAAAGATCGAGATGTGGAGGAAAACTTTTGTCAAGCTTTGGTCTGACTGAAGGAAGTCCGGGAGAAACTTACTACCGAACGAGACGGCCATACTTCCCAGGAGGACCAAGGTCATAGCGTTCAAGATCTGTCTAGACAACAGTTTCATCGCCTGGACATTGTTTACATTTGAACGATCGCCACGCAAAACAAAGGATCTTCAGCAAACACCCTACGAACACCAGATAGCTACATAGATAGGACATACAGAAGGCTTCTTGGGTGGTTCAATCTCATTCTTCCCCCAGATTCCCTTTAAATCCAGCACTTTCTCTTCTGATAACCCGAGCTTGACGTTCGTCCCCAAGAGACTGACGACCTCATCGGACGGTGTGGTGTGTGGTTGGACAAGGAGTCCCTTTGGTTGTTGTTGGCCTGCAGATGATGAAGACATTGTTGGCAGTTGTCAAAAACGATTGGGGGGTCTTCTCTCGGGAGAGAGAAAATCCATTCCTCTTTATATGTTTCGAAGATGCCAAGGTTCTCGGTGATGGATAAACCAGACGGGAAAAAGCAATTGAGAGGGGCCAAGATACCGGTGGGAATGGTGGCCTTTCCAACGAACCGAGAGGTGATGATGATGCGCTCAGGCGAGGGGCCAAGACCCAGCGCTTGGCGGACCCACACTGGATCCGTCATGATTGGGTGCGCAACCTAAGAGGGCAGCCAGGGACTCCAAGGCAGTGGCTGATCATTGAAGCCTGGAGGTTATATAATGAGACCGAGCAAGGGCACATTGAGCTCATTCAGCCGACCCCCCAAGAAATCGACTCACGCCATTTTGCGTCGCTTGAAGACTCGCAAGTCCAGCGTCAGTCGCAGCAACTGCAGAATACGGACTGCTGAAGACAAACGTACCAGCGGCTCATCGAAGCGGCCGCCGCAGCTGGCGTCCGGCAGAGTGTCCATTATATACTGGAGTCGAGGGTGTGCTCGAGCTGAAACTGACGCGACAGTGGTCAGCACCCGATAGCCACTGCTCCGAGATAAAAATTACAGTCAGCCGATTTCAGTATTATCAACTACACCTTCTCAGATACTTACTGCAGCTCTCTTGTCTACCCACGGAACCAGCTTGTCGAGGGTCTCGCAGCGCGTGGAAAGAAGCCATGATCAAAACTCTCATCAGAGTTGTCGACTTCTTGCTGGGATTTGAATGGAAGTTCTGGACTGTCGTCGGTGCATGCTTGGCTCTGGTCTGTCTGAAAGCATGGGCAGCTGGAAGGTCAGTCAGACCTGGTCAAGGTCAACTCAAAATCTTGACACTTTTTGCTGGAAACTGACGTTGCTTCTCGCCGTCGCTCGCAGGACGAGTATCTGGGAAAGAGACTGGAATGGCAGAGTCGTCATTGTGGTGGTCAGTGCAACCTCTCTGCAGTCGTTCCTGTAAAACCCAGCTGATGAGACTAAATATCGGGCTGGTACAAAAAAAAAAGGGCGAACCAACACCTCCTATACTCTCGCTGCTCTCTCACCTCGCTCAGAAGTCGTGCAGGACGCTATACCTTCCTCCTGTCCTCACAGATGAACTGTTAACGCTCCTCCACACTATCAGAGTCGGTTCTATGACAGAGACGTCTGCCGATATCATCCCATTCATTTCAGCAGAAGCACTTCCTCTCAACCGGTCGGCATTTGAGGAATTCGTGAAGCAATGGGCCAGTCTGCCGGAGGGAGAAGGAAGAGTCGATGCGATTGTATGGGGTTATGGTGGTGATGACTTGCACCAAAGCAGTGAGAGCAGGAAAATTCGAAGCGAAGGGGACACGATCGAACTTGAAGAAGAAATGAGGTTCTTGTTCCACGCTTTGATGCTGCCTCAACTCCTCAAAGCACCCAGCAGCAGATCTGTCAGACTCATCAATCTAGTCCATCCCTTCTACGCAGCTGGATTCTCGGATCTATCATTCCTCCAACAAAAGACCGACGCTCCTGCGAAAGATGCGCTGCCGCCGGTGACAGCACCATCCCCACCATCCAAATCCAACAAGGTCCTCCAGCTCAGCCAGAAGTCAATACGTACCATGATCTTCACTACGCATCTTCAACGAATCCTCAACGCACTTGCGCGACCCAAACCCGTCGTCCCCCCGACATCCTCCAGCGACGAGAAAGAAAGCATCGCATCCCCGCCTTCAACGACAGACGAGCTCGTGCCAGCGACTGAAGAATCCGTCCCTCTGCCACCGCATACTTCAGCTAAAGCACCGGAGCTGAACTCGAACATTCTCTCGATGGCTGTCGCACCAGGATTGGATCGATCGTCGGTGTTGTACCCTATCTTCGAGGAATATTTCTCGGGCTGGCTGATGAAGGGGACGATAGCGATGTTGTACGCCTTCTTCGTTTCTCAACGTCATCTATTATGACCGTCCGCGAGAGCACATCACTGACAGGCGATATCTGCTGTGGGATTGATTAGATGGGTCATGGTGTTTCCTTCGATATGGTTCTTGACACCGTCGCCCCAACGATCAATCCAATCGATTCTCTTTGCGCTCTGTGCACCACCAAAGGAACTAGAACGTGGCCGAGCAGGGATCGTGATCAGAGACTGCCGGCTCGCGAGGTAATATCTGTTGTTGATTTTCGCCACTTTGTTTTATCTCGCCGCTGACCAAAAAGTTCTTCCAATGTAGTGTGCCTCGGATGTTGGTGGAGGATGAAGCGATAGGTAGGGAGCAGTGGGAGGAGATGGAGAAGAGGGTCGTTTCGCTTCCTCGAACGAAGGTTGACAAGTCCGAGTGAGATGCATGCAATCTTGAGGCGAGGTGCTGAGGTCAGCCGCTCATTTGAAAGTAAAAACCAACTCTCCCAGATCTCCCAGATCCTTCACCTGCGAAGCAAATCAATTTGAAACCTTCTTCCAAAACTTTGCTTAAAGATAACAACCTCAGAATGACAGTAAGTCGTCCTCCGTGCCCCCGCTGTTTTCGTTTCGTCCTGCTGGCTGCCTCAGCCTTCCTAACGCTTTTTGCTTTACCTCAGGACGGACCAGATGAGAAGACTAGTGGGTGTGGTGATCCAGGTCAGCTACCTTACCTCTACCACTGTATTCGACTTTTGCAAAACTAACTGAACTTCTCTTGTGCACTCTCAGACTGCAACTGTTCGGAGTAAGATATCTCCTCCTCCCTTGATGCACACGAGACCAGTTTCAAACCATGAACGTGATATTGATCTTGCTATCAGCTGTAAATGCCCTGCTGGAAATTGCTGCTGCGGGGAAAACTGGATGCCATGAGCTGGGAGGTGGAGGGGAATCCATTCATCGGCCAGGAGTTGGAGCTGTATGATCGAATACTTGGATAACGATTTCATACATGTCACAAAATCATTGAGGCTCATTTTCCTTCTCTTGCTGTTTTCCCCAGCAAGCACCAAGTGTGTAAAAATCAGTCTGTTTCGTCATGGCGGCGGCGATGCTCGAGCGAGTGATTTTACCTATCGCATACAAACGTCCACTCCTAAAACTGCAAGTGCGATTATAGACCCTGAAGACGCTGGAGTAGATGCCTAGGAAGAAGATCACTTCAACGAATGCGAAGAAAGGTGAGGTTTTCGAGCTCATATTGCTTTGATCAAAGCTTCTTCTCGTCGTCTTAATATACTTGCCTTACCAGAGCGTGTCAAGCTCAAGCGAGCAGTGAAGAGAGGAGATGCAGTAGCTCCTGTCAAAGACAAACCTGTCTACCAACGACCTGGAGCCTCTGGCCCTCCCACAGCATCCACAATCTCAGCAAAGAAGCTCGAGAGTCGATTCCAGATCCTAAGCAAAGAAGTGAGTGTCGAGCACCATCACAGATCTCTTCATAACCTCCAACCTTACATTCCTGGCTCTACCAGTATATTGAAACTTCCAAAAGACTTGCTTCAACCGTCCCTCTCGCTCGCCCAATCCCTTCGACTTCAGCTCACTTCCCAGTCTCGTTGATTAGCGACGAAACATCACCCTCGGAGCTTGTCTGCCCCAAACGACCGAAATGGAAGTATGATCAGACGAAGAAGGAGGTTGAAAAGAACGAAGCTGGCTTGTTTGATAAATGGAGGAAAGCGACCGATTTGACGATATCGAAATGGGTCAACGAGGATCTCAAGGAGCAGGAAGAGGAAGAGGAAGATGATGGAATCACTGCTCTTGCTGGAAAACTAGGAAAGAGCAAGCAGAAGCTGACGCAGATGGAGGAAATCAAAGAGGTTGTTGAAATCGAGTCGAAGCATGGAACGATTGGCGCTTTGAGATCCACCAGTGAGTTTCAGTTTGCCCGCCAGGTTATCAATGGAACCCCAGGCTCATTTCAATCCTCTTTACAGCCTACTTTGAGCGAAATCTGGAGGTCTGGAGGTAGGCGCCTTTTCTTGTTATGGGTTGGATCGACTGCACAACTCCTAACGTAACTTCCTCTACCCCTAGACAACTCTGGCGAGTGACGGAAATATCGCAAATCATTCTCATTCTGCTCGACGTCCGATGCCCACCTCTTCACTTCCCACCATCACTTCAGGACTACTGCGCGACCCTCAACCCACCACGTCCTGTCATTCTGGTCCTCACCAAATGCGACATGGTCACGCCTGAAGTCGCCGACGAGTGGCAACAGTGGTGCGAAGTGCGATGGAACTATAAAGTCGTCAAAACAGAAAGCTATAAACCTCTGGTCCTCAAACAAGGACACACGAAGAAACAGTCGCACTTACCGCCGGCGTCTTTGGGCTCGCTCATCATTGCTCTCAAGGAAGCACATCATGAACTCTTAAACCCATCTCCGCCGACAAAAAAGAGGAAAGCTGGAAGCCCCTCTTGGGCTGGTCAAGTCAGAGAAACGGTGGACTGGAGACGTGTCGGTGTTCCAGGTGTAGACGGGGTAACGACAGAAGGACTCATGGACGACGACGATGATAGTGTTGGAGATCAGGCTTCTTCCAGTCCTCCTTCTGAAGCTAAGGAAGGGCAGCGGCTGGAGCATCTCACCATTGGGCTAATAGGGCAGCCGAACGTTGGGAAGTCGTCTCTGCTGAACGCGATGGTTGGTCAGAGCAAAGTCAGAGCGTCGAAGACGGCGGGAAAGACTAAGCATCTTCAAACTATTTTCTGGTCTAAAGGTTTGTTTGTCACTGTGCCTGCTGATTTCCGTTAATATGCCTTTGCGCTGACGCTGTTTTTCATTCAGAGCTACGTCTTGCTGATTGTCCTGGACTAGTCTTCCCAAATTACGTCCCCTACGAACTGCAATCACTCTCTTCGATCCTCATGATCTCTTCTCTTCCAGCACTACCCGGAATCATCCGGCTGGCCGGCGGTCTCATGCCCCTAGAGAAAATTATGGGTCTCAAGAAATCTGAAGAGGACGAGTTGGAAGCGAATCTGAACAGTAAAAGGACCTGGCGCGCTGGAATGCCTCAATCCTCTAGTCTGAAAGAGGAGTCTCAGTGGACCGCGATGGAGATCATGGAGGCGTGGGCGACTGAGAGGGGATTCTTGACGGCCAAAGCTGGAAGACCTGACCACAACAGAGCTGGCAACTACAGTACGTTCCTGTCCTTCTCTATATCTCTACACCCACTAATGTACCATTTGCTCTTTATTTAGTCCTTCGCGCCATCGCTGAAGGTCGTATTAGATGGGCGTTCCGTCCTCCTCTCTTACCAGACTCAGTGGACGACTCAGTCTACGAGTCACCCAGCGATTGCAACGGAATCTGGCTCGGGGTCTCACCCAAAGAGCTGGGGGAGGATCAACCTAGTCAGAACAACTTGCATCATGATTGGGATGAAGAGAGTTTGGACGAAGAAAGTGGTGGTGACGACCACCAACCTGTCGCAGGAGACAATGATGATGAAGAAGACGTTACTGAAGAAGACGACGAAGAGGATGAAGAAAAGGACGATGATGCAGGTATGGAGGAGGGAGGTATGTTTGGGGCCCTTGCTATCGAAGGTGGAGATGGAAGCGATGATGATGAAGATGATGATGAACTGGAGGAAGAGGAAGATGACGATGAGGCAGATGATTGATAAGATCATGTTACTGGAAGAAGCTTTAAATAATTTCCCAAAGATCAAATCTCAAGGAATAGTTTTCTTCACCAGCATAATACTGGTACACACGACGGCGAGGAAGGTTCAACACAACACCCTGTTTCAAAAACCCAACTATTCGGGAATTCTTACATGAAGGAGCAGAGACTCTAGAAAGGGACCAACTCCATCCTCAGTTCCTATTTTGTGGACAGTAAACACGGAAATCCAATTTTCAGGATCTTGCAGTGAACTGCTCATCCTTCGCCTGCTGAAACATTTTCACTGAAGCAGTCTCCTGTTACCCGCAGTAAGACCCTCCACCGAAAGTTTACTAAAAGGGCAGATGTTTCTTTCAGGGCCTTAATCAAGCTCAGCTCAGTCACACAGGGTGAATGATAGAGTGTACCGCTGGTTATTCTGACCATCCCTCTGACGAGTTGACAAGTTTTCCAAGCTGACCTAGTTCACTCACTTTCTGACTTCAGGCAGCCTTTGAGAGGTTGCCCGAACTGTGTTTGGTGCTTATCTTTGATTTCAATGGCTTTCAGCAGCTCTGGTCTGCTGTTTCCCGTCTTGTTGTTTATCTCTTGGACTCCTTCGACTTCAGCCCTCCCTAGTGTCTCAAACAGCTCTTCAGCATCTTGGAATTCTTCAACAATAAAAAGTCCTCTTCTCTCGACAGATCCAGCAGCTGATGGAGGGGGGAACGGAGAGACTTCCTTCCAGTTGTTTTGGGTCATCTACTGCCTCTTGCTGGGATTGCCCCTAATCGTGGCTGGGTTCAGACTGATGAGGCTTACTTGTGCAGCTGGAATGGGACTGAGCTCTATGATGCTGAGTATGTCTACCAATGCTTTTGGTTGTTAGTTTTGCCCAAGCTGATTACCTGAGACGTAATTTTTTCAGCGTGGACAACTCTTCTAAACACACAAAACTCAACATCGAGCACCACCCTCACAGCTGGAAACCTCTTTTTCATTATACCTTCGGTTATCATCTCGTCAGCATTCACGATTGGCGGCGTGTTCCATGCATTCAGGTACATTGGGCACATTCTGCTCTGTGGTTGCGGCGGTTTTGCTTTTGGAATCATCGTCATACTTCTTCGACCTGGATTCTTGATCCCAATAAAGCTGGTAGCATTGGATTACATTGTTATGCTCCTCCCAGTAGTAGTGATGATATGGTTGGCGATCTGGCGGCAAAGGTTGGGGGTGCTGATTGGGGTTGCGACAGCGGGGTCATTTTTGGTGGGGTTGGCGATTGATTTGATCTTGAATGAGGAATCAGGAATGAGCTATGGTCTTCGGAAACTGTTTGATTCCAACTCACTTCACTCTGGTGCAAGTAGACCCTTCCCTTGTCATATTTATAAGGCGCTGACTATTAAACAATACAATCAGGCCCTCTCAGACCCATACTCTCCCCCACTAAAAACTCAGATTGTGTTGGCATCTTCGTTGGGTCTCGCGTAAGTTAAGTATCATAGGGATACATTTAAAATCGGACTGACCAGGATTGTCTTGGTTGATGTAGTATCTTGTCGGCAGCGGGCCAACATTTCGCTTATCCTGGACCCTTCGTAAGAAAATCAAAGGGTATGGACTTCGAAGATCTTCCATCTCCTCGACCAGCCAGCTATCTACCATTCAGGAAGCGGTTCACCATCGGACGCTTCGCTGAGTCCATGCGTACCTCCACTCCAAACATGCAACAACGAAAACAGGAGCCATGGGAAGCAGTCCCTTATCCAAATCAAACGAAAGTGCTTCCACCAACCTTCATCAGCGCAGATGAATTGCGACAGCAACAAAACCGTCCTTACACCCCACCCTCCATTGCCGGTCTCGACGAGCTCAAAGCCCTTCATCCAAGAGCATATACACCTGATCTGTTCGATCCTCGCCATACTTACATGAAACCAAGGCGCTGGGCCCACAGGAAAAGTTCATCCTCAGAATCAACAACACTTCTAAACAACGCGACACAGGAGCCAAGTCCAATCCTCGGAAGAGAAGCTACGTTTTCACAAATTAGTTACTACAATTCGCCACCTCCCACATCACCTTCACCAATACCGCAACCACAATCTCTCTCTCAGCACCTCTCATCGCCGCAGGATACATCAATGCTACCTCTTCGCCCCAAACGTTCCTACCCGAAGAGCAAACCACAGCCTTCAGCTATCCAACGACGACTGAACCTACTCGATGCTGTGACACTCAATGAGCTCCATGGCGATGGCGAATCAAACCGGTACAGCTCCCAGAGCACTTACGCGCAAGATGAAGGAGGCGGAACCGTTCACAGCCACATTGGAAATCGATTTCTACTGCCATCTCAAGTTGATCTCTCATGAGTTGAATAGCAGGTCGAGTTGTTCTCTGTACTGTAATTTCTTCAAGTTCGTAAACGTCCGGCCGACCCTCCATAGGGTTACATCTTCAAAGGAGAGCAATGGTGGTGTAGGTCTCCTTAATCCACTTGCAGTCTAACCGAAAGTACGCAGAAAACTGTATTACATATTGAAAATGAAATCGCGAAAGGTAACTTTCAAGAGCGACGCATATCAATGCGGTTGTGAAGTATTTACAGGGAAGTGTGAGCAAGGTGAGAAGGGAAGGAGAGAAAATAATCTGTAGACACCTGAAGGTAGTAATGAGACACACAGGAAGAGAAGCAGCAGGGGAGAAAGTTCAAAACCACCAGACAGAGGACGCTCATCAAGGAGGGACGCCAGCCGGCTGTTTGTCTTGTCCATCTCGTTCAGAAGAACAACGCTCCACCCTTTTCCTCAAAGGGGCTAGCCAGCGCTGCGCTATCGTCATCATCATTTCCTCCCTTTGAATCTTTTGTGATTGAGGTATCAATTTTAGTGGGTACAGCTCCTCCGCCAGACCCGACAGTCCTTCGTTTCTTCACGACGTGCTCGACAGCTTCCGGCTTCTTGTCGGTGGATAAAGCAATCGAATTGGAATGTTGTCGATAGGCGTTGCTTTGCAAGAACTTTTGTCGAAGAGAAGGGATTGAAGGACCAGAGAGACCAGATTGAGACGAGAGAGACCTGCTGATTCTCGGTGCGATGTGTCGTGCAGAATTCGATGTTGTGGATGATGAGCCCAAGGGTTCGCCGAGAGAAAGCTGAAGAGCTGGGCCAGGTGAAGGACTTTTCCTGAGAGATGCCGCGACGCTGGATGTTGTAGATAGAGGTGGAAGCATGTCGTTGTTGAAAGAGGAATTGGCTGACGATGGGTAGCTGGGAGCTCTCTTCATTAGTGAAGCTCTCGCTCCAGTAGCAGATGCTCTTCGCAACATGGAGACTGATGAAGATCCGCTGTCGCTTGGTGAGGATGAAGAGTTGGAGTAAGAACGGCGCAGGGATGGTGGTGGAGCTGGACCGTCGTAACGTAAAGCTGACGATGGCAAGGGATGGATAGCTGGGATAGACGAAAGCGATGTTCCACCGAACGAAGAGAGTAGTCGAGGTGAAAGTGAGCTGGCTGTGAAGTCCGAAAGATGGGCACTGTCAGTCAAGGTTTCTGCGCAGTGAACCAAACTACTTCAAACTTACGTTTGGAGGATGACCCGGAAGCGGAACTACCTGAAAACAACCTGGATGACCTCTGCAGCTGAGTTGAAGCCCTCAACACTCTACCCTTCGTTCCAGTCTCATTTTCTTCTGGCGCGGCCAAGAAATCCATACTTCCAACCCTCTGCATTTTTGGACGTTCAGCAGCCGCTTTCGTTTTGGCCAGGTAGAGAAGCCTCGTGGTGACATCGTCTTCTGACCTGCAGGAATCGAGTGAGGAATCGGGAGTGGATAAGATGTGGATGGCGAGTGTAGATAAGGCTGAAATCGGGGGAATCGCTCCTGGGAACGGTGGGATCGGTAATTGGTGGATCAAATCCAGAGACTGCATCCCAAAGCAGTGTTAGATCATGATTTGAGCAACAGAAAACACGTCTGTAAGCAATGGGCACTAGAATAGGGGTGTAGAAAAGTCACGTATGCACGAACCTCCTTCAAGAAGTCGTCTTCCTCTCTACTCCAAATCCTCTGCCTTCCTTCGTAGTCATCATCCGAGCCACGTCTACCAGGTGAGGATGAAGACATGCCATTGAACGGATTGGGATTTCTCTAAAGGAGAAGATGAGTGAAGGCAAACAAGAGTAAGCCTCGTGAATTGTCGAGATGAGGAGCGGGATGGAGGACAGAGAGAGAGAGCTCTCCAGATTGAAATGAATTGATCCACGTACAAACAATGATATTGGTTCAAAGCTGGGCGTGTGCAAAGGGCTATCCAAGTCGAGGACGCCGGGTGTTGGGGATCTGGAAGTGTGAAAAGGCGATGGATTCTCAGTCAAGACGAGCCTGTATTCGATGAGAAGTCGCTGGGCTGGCATCGACGAGAACAACACTCACGACGAAGGGGTGGCTATCTCGAGGCCGACTGGGGCTCTACCAAGCAATGCCATGTTGATCGAGGAGGGAGAAAATGAAATCAGGGAAAAGAAGGGATGAGGAATAAGGCTGTTGGTGGACGAGCTGCGATTCCGGCGGCGAATTTTTCTCTCACGCGTCTGTACAAAGTCAAACATTGTGTCAGGCAAAAGAACGCGTCCCCTTGATTTAACACGAGCCGAGACTGGTTCTACAAGTCTACCGTACGTAGGTAATCGATCGAGAACACAGGCAGCAGCAGAGGTAGCAGACAGCTGTTGTCCTTGACAGTCGCGTCGCTGCAGACTGCACCAGAAGTACAAGCGCGTCGAAAAGGTTGCTGTCGATCGGCCGTGACGATCGCCGTGTATGTCATTATGAAGTACTCAGTACGCGCAAACCTCATCCCACCTCTCCAGCTATTGGTACTGCTCCTGGGGATCCTATTCCTCGTTCTTCACTGCTCTCTCTGCAGCAAGTCAAGCTCTCGCAGTCTCAGCATCTGCTGCAGAGGGGGGAAAGGTCTGGTTTAAATACCGCAGAATGGAGATCGATTCCGGCATGGAGTCATCTGAGTCGAAATCACAATTGAATCCACGGGAATCGGGTTCCGGATTAGGTTTTGGTTCCACCGATGAAGCTCGATGGGAGGGTGATCAGTAGTAAACCCGTAAGGGAGAGTGCGTACTCAATGATCTCTACAACAGTACGGGATTCTGTCAATATTTCTCAATCATCGTTTCGCTTTTCAGACATATCACAACGAAGGGCCTTTAGGGGAGGAGCATTCCAGAGCTAGTATTCTCGGAGCAGGAAGAGGACGGTGAAACCCACCCACCCCGGTGATTCCTCTAGGGGTAACACCACAGTGCAAGTGTCTTTCGTATTCTCCGCCCTTTACAGGCTGTCTCTTCGCGGAGATATGAGAACTATCATCATCGAAGGAATTTAGGATTCGGATCTCAAAAGACAACATCGAATGAGCTGTCTACTGGCGAGCTGATTCACACAACCCCTCTGTGCGAGAACCGACTGACCACACCTTCGACATGAACTGTGCAAGATAGTCAGGAGCCAGAAGTCACATCTGTGATTTGAGCCTCACTCGAGGGCATCGTAAGATTGGTATGTGGTCGCCGTTCAGGGTGAGTGCGGTAAGGTAACCCCGACAGCGACCACAGGCGAATCCACAAATCAAGTGAGAACAAATTCTGTCCTCATCAACGGAAAGAGATTCAAAATTGACAATGACAGTTCTTGCCCTTCTCGCAGCTGTTGGACAGACCTGGTCTCTAAATCCAGCTTTTTTTAGAGGGACCATTCGGAACGCACGACAGCAGCCTTCTCGCTATACTGAAACTGGGATAGACTTCACACAGAATAATCTGGTGGTCAGTTTTTGAATCCCAAAAGTTCCTTGGTGGTCTTATATTCATTGGTTGGGTTAATCAAAAGTGAAAACGAACGATTCCAGGTTTGGATACGAAGTTCTTCCAGAGGTAATATCTTTCCCTTCTCCTAGCTTTTATCGTCTCCGGATGAGATTCTGATGATTTCTTTCTAAACTTCGTATAACACCACCCTCTAAAACTGCTCTCGTATTGGCCAGGACACCTTCCACCATGTCGCCACTTCCCTTCCGTTCAATTCCATTCACATTCCAACGATTCGACCAGCTATTGCACAAGCCGATCAACTTCCAAAAGCTGAGCTCGTCAAAGTTCCGATATCAGTTTAGGAAATATGCGACTCAGGCTGAACCAACAACTCCTCCAAACCAACGTCTTAAAGCAAAGCGACACAAGCTTCTTACACCTGCTCTTCTTGCCGCCGCTATCATCCCACCGTTCTCGTTCTACTTGGGCGTATGGCAGATACAGCGGCTGGAGTGGAAGTTGGGCTTAATCGATGATCTAGAGATGAAGTTGCTGCAGGATCCCATCATTCTACCAGACATCATCGAGTGAGGGTTCCGCAATATGGTCTGTTTTTTCGGAACGTGGTCTCACTTTTTTTCCTGTCTTGCTTTCTATCCCCCAATTTCCAGTGTCAGTAAACTAGAACCTTACGAATACCGAAAAATCCTTCTCGCCGGATCCTACGCGCAGAACCTCCCGCCAGTCTTTATTGGGCCTCGAGTACACGAAGGTGAAATGGGATATCAAGTGATCCTACCATTCTATCGAACAAAATCAGCACCACCACCAGAGGAAACCGACGAGGAATCGTCATCGTCATCCTTCCTTTCGACCGGTCGCAAGCTCTACAGGAGAATGCTCCCCAGCCAGCTCACCAAGAGTCTGTCCGCCGTACCAGAGAGCGCTTCACCGGACGAACAGTATGACCCGACGCCGATACTGGTTAATCTTGGGTTTGTGAAGAGCGACGTGGTGAGTGGGACGAGTCGAGACGGCGTCAAGCTGAGCATCCCAGCTGGGCCTCAAGTCATTCAGGGGATGCTGAGAAAGTCTAGCGTCGATAAGCCGAGCAACTTCATGGGCGATAATACACCTGTGAAGGGTATCTGGTATTACTTTGAGGTCGATCAGATGGTGAAATGGTTCCATAATTTCACGCTGGACAGGCAGGGTAATGGAAAGATGATTCAGCCAGTGCTGGTTGATGTTGTCTACGGTGAGGCACTTGGCTGCGTTCCGCACCCGTAATATGCAAAGCGCTGATCTTGTTTCTCCATTTCGTCAGATGAGGAGCTCCCGCCGTCCTGGTTTATCGAGAGAGGTATTCCACTTGCACGACCACCAAAGATCGACGTACGAAACCAGCACTTTGTCTACGCAGTCACTTGGTAAGTCCAATGGATAGCTTTTCCTACGAAATTTCTACTCACTAGTTTTGTGTTGGATTTAGGTTCTCGATATCCGGTGCGACAGCCATCTTGTTAGGGTTCTTGATGCGACGAGCTAAGTACCAGATACCGAAGTTTGCGAGAATGGGGAAATAGTCTCTGTAAAGGAATATGGACTAGCGATACATCAGCTCTTGCTCTATTTTTCTCTTTTTTCCGGCGAGTTTCTGTCAATCTGTCCTAGCAGTTTCCCAGAAATTCCAGTTATGTCAAGGATGGATCATAGCGATGACCACATACAAATTCTTGAAGTCGTAAAAAAGCTTGATTTAACATCCAACAGAGAGCTGAACAAGTTTATTGTCATTTTTGGAAACAAAATCAAACTGTTGGCGAAAGGACAGTATAACTGGAGAAAAAAACCAAAGCCGTTCCAAGAGAGTAGGGCAATCAGTCATTGTAAATTATACCCGCTACCAAACTGGTTGTTTGGATCCCAATTATGTGATGAAAATTGGGCTTGAGGTGAGACGAAGGCGTTTTGACCATCAACATCTCCATCAGCCCCACCGAGGTCAACGAGCGGTTGGTGAGATGATCCGGCGTATCCAGCCCAGTAGGGAGGTTGTGACTGTTGTGATTGCTGCTGAAAGTGTTGCTGTTGTTGAGATGGGTGATATACTAGTGAAGATGGTGGCCCAGGGGGAGGCATTGGAGGAAGGGCAGGATAGTTGAAGGACGATTGTTGAGGTGTCGACAAATCCATCAGTGTAGCTGTCCCAAATTGAAGCGTTTGATCCGTTCTAGAGTTTTCTGAAGGATATGAAGGTGGTGGAGGAGGAGGGGGAAGTAGAGCGGCAAAATTTGGTTGAGGTGGTGGCTGTTGCATGGAAGCGACCATCTGGTGATGTTGTTGAACAAGATACTTTTGTTGGGATTCCAATACTGCTGAACCTGCACTCATCGCTTCGAACTGCATCTGCAACTCTCTGACTGATGTGTTCTGAACGTTTGGGTGCGTGGCATTCTGCTGGTAATAATCTGGCGGAACTTGCTGCATTGGAGTTTGGGGAGAGGAAGTCTGTTGTTGGGATGACGAAAGTTGAGATGGATGGGAGTGATGATCTGGCGGAAACTGGGGTATCGCAGGAGGAGTGGCAAATGAACGTCTATTAGAGATTTGCTGGTCGACATTCTGTGAGATAGAAGGAGGAGGGGTTGGTTGCGCAGAGTGCCAGTGCTGAAAATGTTGTGCGGTAGGCGAGTAAGGAGAGTAGTTTACAAGAGTTCCTGCAGGAGATCTAAGAAGAGATTGTGGTGGGTACTGTCCCAGCACAAAACAGTAAGAAAGAAAGAAAGAAATAGAGAGAGAAAGAGAGATAGAGATAAACCTTGCTAAACAAAATTTGTGGTGAAGCGCATGAGACGAAACTCACTCCATATGGCCAAGGCGATGGAAGGTAAGAAGGAGCAAAGTGGGGGCCTTGACTTCCTTGGAAAACTGCATGGAATTGATTAGTTTTCGGATCGTAAAGCCTTGGTTGTTCTGGAGGATATTGATAGTTGCCCATGAAGAATCCTCCGACCCACGGCGTTGGAACTGCCGCAACAGCTGGCACGAATATTGGAGCACTTGGTTGCATTTTGCTGTCATGGCTGTCTTTGGGATTCCTTTTCATCTCGAGGTCAGCAAATGGGTGAGTAGGTGACTTTGAAGGAGATTCAAGCGCTAAAGCAATTTCTGGACTACCACCCAGTTGGGACAATTGTGAGATGGATTCTCTGGATTCGCGAGAGGCTCGACGATAGTGCTATCGGAGACAGAAGACTCGTCAGCTCGTAGATATGGACAGCGATAAAGCAGGAACAATTACGTGTTCATGTTTCTTTTCGACCTTCCTAAGCTGAACTCTAATACGATTGCCAAATAGAATCGTACCATTCTCTTCTTCGACTGCGGCAGTTGCAGAAGCAGCAGAGTCGAATGAGATAAAAGCAAATCCTGTTTTCGTATTCGCTGGAGCCCCAGTGGTCATAGATGTTAGTTTCGGTAAAATAATGGATGTGCTGAGCAGAGTGTGACACTCACGAGCGTTAGGAACGTAATGAAGGTCGGAGATAAATCCATGCTTCTGAAAGATATTTCTCAAAACCTTCTCGTCGGTTGACCTCTTATCAAGGCCACCAATGAAGATACCATCGGCAGCGACCAATACACCTTCAAAATACCGAGTTCCAGGCGGAGTATCAGTAGAATAATTTCCACCACCAAAGTGAGACTCCGGAGAAATGGAAGTGCTTGGAGAAAGCTCAGGTACGGTGGCTGACTTGACGATGTCACTTTGAAAACGTGCCGGTGTCGAGAACGACAATGACGATCGGTAGTAGGGTGCAGTTTGCTCAGAAAAAGTTGGAGGTTTGGGTTGAGTAACAGCATCATCTTTTGCTGCTGGTGTAAGAGTTCTCTGAGACGCATGATCTGAGCCATCATTAACGAGCGCATGAGCACCCAACTTTGATGGGAATTCGGAGCTGGTGGAAGCAGTAGCAGCACTCATTATTGAAGATATAGTTGAATCACCATCGACGTTCTGGAGCTTGACATTCGCAAAGTACGGTTCGTCGTGAGGCTGTTGAGTTGAGGTGGAATGGAGGCCCCTACCACACCCAACGTAATGATCAGCCCTGTGAGACTGAAACGGGGACACGGAAGGATCTTACCAGTGAAGATTGCTTGGAGTACTGATGGCTCCACGAGGACCAATTGCGGGCCAGACATCTTCCGTCCCGATTCCCAGACCGATGACTGGTGATGGAGACAGTCCAGAAGCTGTTGGGGTGCGACGCTGTGTTGCGATATCCTTAGAGCGAGAAGAGCCAGATTCAGCCTCAGAGCCATCATATTTATTCCTATACGGTGTCCAAGGTGGATGATCTTCTGTTTCACCAACAGTTCTCTCGAACTCCAACAAGACCCCTTCCTCTCGAATTCGATAAGGGGCGTATCCTGCTCCTCCTCTTCCACGACCTCTTCTTCCAAATGGTGAAACCCATCCTGGACTACCTCTGAAGCCACCGCGACGTGGGAAATTGGCGCGTGGCTGTCGGATTTCCAGTTGAGATGGCCCATCTTGGGAAGGGGTCACTGGAAGAGGTGCATTTCTGTAATTGTAGTTCAAGTTGTGATTGGAAGTGTCGTGAGACCAGACTACTCTGAAGGAAGGATGTAGTCTGACACCCTATGACCGTGAAAAGCAAGAACAGTTTTGGTGAGATAAAGACTTCAAGGAAAGGTGGTCCACTCACAGAAACAGCTGCAACACAGTCATCACGATGGGCAAACTTGACATGAACTCCACTCTCGATAAAGAGTCCAGCTTTCTCTCCATAGGATTTGCTGATGGACTCAATTAGACCAAAAGGGGCAAAGAGTCGAAAGATGTCCTGTTGATTGGAGGAGGTGAGCAAACGCATCTGAAGCTTTGGAAAGCAGAACGTAGTGATCTTACAATTGGGTTCATACTCCTGATTTCCATTCTGCTAATGGAAACCCTCATCAACGAGGATACCATTCAGAAGCGATGAAAAACAATACACTCACGGTCGTGCATCCGACCTCTCCTCGTTCACTCCCAACTCCTCAGCATTTTTGCTTCTCAGAACCCACTTGGGAATCTGCGGGCCATAGTTTACTTTTGAGTCTCTCTCGAGGATGAAGTATGGCTTGGGGAGTAAGAAAAGCGTTCGATGTGCCTTCGCTCGCTCGACTCGGATGGTGCGGCCTAAGACAGGAGAGAGAGGCGCTTGAAGGAGTGAGAGATCGACTGAGCTGACATCCTATACACAAAGACCAATTGAATAACATCAAAAGTTAAAGACGGTCAACAATTTTTTGGGAAAACGCAAGCTTACCTCGTAATGGACCCAACAAAACACGCCGTCTTTTCGTACGATCTTGATGTGTCTGACGGTTCCCCACCTCTCAAATTTCATACGAATTTGATTCATTATTTCGTCGTCGGAAAATGGAGGTGGTAAATTGGCGACGAAGACACATGTTTGGTAGTTGTTCCTGGCCGAGGGTGGCGTGGAGGGCGTGAGGGGAGATGCATTGACGGAGGAAGGGGCGGAATCTGCGGTAGATTGAATCTGAGAGACGCCATCAATAGAGCAAGTCAGGAGAGAGTTCTGGTGAGCGGAGCGAGGTTGGGAAAAGTGATGATGGGAACGTACCTGCGCAACGGGTAATGGTTTCGGGATGGGGTGGATGTGATACAATTTTTCGCCGGCCATTCTACTTGCTCCTCCCCTATCACGTCCAGGCGAGACGGATTTTGTTTGAGATCGCTCATTTCTACCAAATCGATAAGAAAAGCGAATCAGCAGAGAGTGGGAAGAATTGATCGAAGGCGCGCGAGATGAGATGAGAGAGTAGACATACTTCTCTCCAGCGACAAAGCCGCCAGTACTACCGACACGACGAGAGACCCGAGCATTCAAAATGACCTCCTCATTCTCTTCTCCTTCACTTGAGTATTCTCTTTTCTTAACCTCGACTTCGTCGGCCTTGTCTCGAGTAGGTACTATTTCCGCGTCATCGACCCCTTGATCTCCTACTTTCCCTCCTCCTTCGTTTTCTGGCTTAACAGATACCGGGCGACTACTAACACCAGAGATAAGAGCATCAGGTGGCATGTTTGACGAGCTAGCAGAGGTTGGCGTCATGGATTTGGCACGCAATTCTTGTCCGTGGCACGTCGTTGATTGATTCGTTCGTTCGTTCGCGAAATGGATGGGATAGTGCAGTATACGTTCCGGTCTGATGATACTGAGAGCAGTATTCTGGAGAAAGAAGGAAGTGTAGAAGACCTTTCAAAAAAAAGGAGTGTGTCAGGTTCGATGAGCAAACAGAGGGTGGATACAGGTCTCTGAAACAGCAGAAGAGTTCACCTTCAATACCCAGAGGAAGAGAAACCAGATGGAGACCAGATTCAAAGAAACCAGAAGATTGTAGTGGTTAGATAACGAAAGGCAACGGGAGTCCGCTGTAATAACAACGAATCATGAGATTGCGCCCGATATTTTTCATTTACCCCTGATGCTTCACGAGGCATGAGATTATGTTTGGTTTACCCATTCACACATTCAGTTGGCCCCGAGCCAGTGATTACGGATTCCAGTCGTCATTAGAAGAGGCATTGAGAAAGGGAAGGAAGGGTTTGAGGGTAAGTGCTCTGAAGACTTAGCCGTCGACGAGTCTATCTTTCGAGTAGTTTGACAGGCAAGCGTAGTTGGCACAGGGACTGGAAGGACTGATCCGAACAGTCCAACCTGCAGAGAGTGTTTGGAACTAGAGAGATCAGAGCTTTAAAGTGAGATATACGGCGCAGTTCCTGGTGACATGGGTGGTGTGTTTTGGCGCTGCAACCAGGAAGAAATCTTACCATCGCAACTTCTACCAAACATCAGATCATCAGGTCATGAAACCTCAATGCTGTCGAATCGGTCCCTTAAGATCATTAGATCGAGAACAGATTTCCGCTGGGACTGAAAGAGCTTTGAAAACGAGAGGGTAGTAGACATTGAGTTGTTGCGATCCAAAAGGCCTGCCGTAGCTTTGCGGTTTACTCCAAGCAATGCCAACTGAGGAAAAGAAATGCCATAATTTATTTCAAGTAACGCATTGATACGATTGAAGGTGGGAGTTGAAGAGATACGGGTAGCTCCAAGAAAAGGTCACTGGTTTGTATGAACGACAGGTCACGCTCAAAAGTAAACAAGGCTGAGAGCGAGCGTCAGTCTCCTTTCTCTGACCACAACCACAGGCCAAGAAAGTAAAGATTAAACAGGAGGATCGTAAGCCAGACTCAGATTGAAAGTTCCAGCTGAAAGCTATCAACGGAGTGGGGAAATGACTGGATGAAAGCTGAGTTCTTCGTCTTCTGCTATCGATGAAAGATCCAATACCGTGCTCTTCAAGTGTGTTAACAGAACCGCTGCTAAAACAACTACTTTCAAATCCTTCCTGAAGAGCTCGTCGCGCACCAAGACGGCATACAGGTCTCTGAATGTTTCGTCTCTCAATTCCGCAAAATTTGAGTCTCAAATCAGATAAGAAGTTTAAGCTCACTTAGTAGCAACTCCACCTTCATCCTTTCTCGATTCCTTGGCCTACGAGTTCCAGGCGAAACCAGCGTGTGGACCCGGTTGCAAAGCCAAAGAGCCCTCCGATATCTCGCAACCCGATTTTGAGTCTTGAGCCTAACCTACTCTTCCTAATCAAGTTGAAATCTATAATCCATTGAAATCATTGTTCAAAGAGCACCAAGATATCAAAAACGTCTTGAAAATCAATGTCCAGAAGTCGCGCGGTGTGAGCCACTGCCTCCCTTCCACCTTTCACCCTTCCTTTAATCTCCAAAATCCTCTGGTAGGCAGAAAGAGAACCATGTCAGAACAAGGTGCTTCAGCTAGTCAGTATCATTTCTCCACGGTCTTCATTTCTTGCCCGGAGCTGATATGGTCTGCTTCCCGCTTGCTATGTGCTATCATCGCATTTGTTACCCCTGTCTTGATACCCATGGCCCAAATTGGTAGACGAGCAGCTGCTGATGGCTGCTAGGACAGACAGTGAAGAGCTTATTTGTGAGTACGAATTCCCCTCCAGCTAGGTTTAGACGTAGAAAGGGGGATTACAGGGCTGATTGTCCGCCTCGTCTCTCTGCTCGTCTGCGAACAGTGGAAGTCCTCGATGGAGAGGCCGATTTCGACATTAACTTCCAAGACGGGTGAGTGAAAATACTTATTCTATCATTATATAGGACTGTAAGCTGGATTAATGAGTTGAGGGCTGACCAGATCTTTTAATTCCAATTCATATCGCTGCCTCTTCATTTTATCCCCTCGAAACAGGCTTGGTCTCACAGCACTACACCACGCAGTCAAAAATGGCTCGACAGACGTGCTAGAGCACATATTAGAAGCGGACGGTTGTGATGTCGACCTCCAAACCAGGATGGATAAGAGCACACCTCTTCATCTCGCTGTGGCCTGCAAAGACAGCGATCTACGAAAATACCTAGGTAAGCTCAGTGTACCTTTGAACCAACTTTGTTCTGGTACTCAGAGTGCCTCTCGTCTTTATCAGTTGGTTCTCTTCTGGAAGCCGGTGCCTCGACGTCGATAAAGAACAAGTACTCCGAGAAACCAATTGATTTGATACCTATCAACGCAACCTCAGAATCGGATATCGAAATCAGAGCAATGCTGCAAGAGCAGACGGGTAAAGCGATGATGTTTGACGCGAGCGACTTCGTGGACGAGCAAGGTACGTCGTCCCAAGCAAACTCCGCCATCGACTTTTGCTCGAATATAGAATATAAGAAATATTTTGACAGAGATTTCGTTTTGTGCCAAACTAGACGAGGGAGAAGCGTCCGATGGTAGTGAAGACTAGGTGGTTCTGGGTATATTGTTGGGAAGTGTAAAATCGTGGGAATAGAAGGCACGTTTGGGTAGGTTCAACATATCAAGGGGAAGGAAGAAACATCAGACACTTCCTGTTCACTCTTTTGTAACAATTAGAAGACGCATCAACTTTGTGACGATGAGAACTGCCATCCTTTTGCGAGGCATATGCGACTTTAAAAAGCACAAAACATGATCGAAATACGAAGTAAAAAACCAAAAGTAAACGCTTCAACAAACGGTCCAATAGAGTAGAGCTCATCTCCAAACACCCTTCTCCATCTCAGCCACCCCACTCCTCCTCCTCGAGCTCATCAGCGTCCGCGAGCTGACCGCGCTTCCATGCACTCCATTTGACAGGTCCCTCACACTCGCTCTCGAGTTAGGCCTCGATCCGGAACCGGATGTCGTCACTGAGCTGGTGGTGCTGGTACCAAGACTTTTGCTTGGGAATGCTACACCCGTAGCGATCCTATTTGAGCTTGGACTACTCGGGAACATGTAGTTGCCGCTGGGCGACTGCGATCGCATGGGGATCACAGACGAAAAGGATGCGACCGGGAGATGAGACCCACCGCCTAGAGAAGGGGATGCTGACCTAACATGTGTGTGTGATTGGGTGGAGGAAGACAGCATCGCGTTGCTTGATTGAGGTCGGCGCGTCGGGAGATGCGACATGCCTGGTGTGGGAGGGATCGTTCCTATAAATGGTGCTGGAGCCGTGGTACTGATTTTCCGTTGCCTTTGAGACGAAGCCAGATTGTAAGAGGCAGATAGCGGTGATGGAATTCCGGGTCGCGATGGGAGGGACGATGATGAATGCGAATGGCTGTGGGAAGAGGGCTTGATTGTTGAGGCGGTTGAGTTTGTGGAAGCTGCAAGGATGTTGACTTGTCGTTCTACTGTTGGTGAGGGAGATTCTTCTTCACCTTCTGATACCATGATCCATTCTGCTGTTGATCCAGGTGTGTCTATTGAAGTATTAGCAATGTCGTGCTGCTTCGGTTCCTGACCAGTGCTGCTCTCTTTCCGCAAAGGCCGACTCTCATCCGCCAGTGACCTCATCCTAGGATGAACTGGTTTCACCACCTCTTTACCAGCATCGGACGTCAGCGCAGTTTTCCTGGCCCTCGGCAGATTGTGAGTGTTGATCTTAGATTGCAGGGTCCTCACTCTCGCACCGAGATCGGACACCATTTGAACACCTTTGCTCCTCGAATCACCGACAACGGGTTTGAGAGGACTGGCCCTTCCATTTATTCTTGCCCTTATGATGGGTGCTGTCGTAGGTGGAGTCGCACCAAGTGCTGATATATTTCGAGTGGTTGTTGATCGTGAGAGACGAGAGGGCGAGTTGATAGAATTGTTGACATTAGATGACTGAAGTCTTAACGTAGAAGGTGAACTTGGAATGCCAGTTCGAAGATGAGGGGATGTAGCACTAGGCTTGATGCCAATGACAACCTTGGAGGGTGTACCGAATGGTCTGGGAGAAGCAACGGATTGGAAGGAGGAGTCGGCTGGAGAGGACGGTGACATGACTAGATCTGAAAGCGAGAGTTCTTGAGAGTCTTCTTTGACGGGTGACATGAAGGATTGTGGTTGATATGCTGGGATAGGCTGGACTGGTGCTGGAGGTGGGAGAGGTGTTAGCTGAGCGATGTACTTCGTTCGTTGTTCAGTCAGGACCGCGATTTCGGTGCTAAGATCTAATGAAGAATCTATCTCAGCACCTTTGGACATAATTACTTGGACATAACAAATTCAAATGAAAGCAGAACTGACCTCGTATTTCGTCCTTTAACCGTTGATTCTCCTCACTCAGCTCCTGCTTATCCACCAGTTCCTGTTCCAGGAGCGTTTTTTCTTCCACAGCTCTGTTATACCTGTTCTCAGCATCTTCTAATGATGATAAGACCATTCTAATGAAAGCAAGAACAGCTGAGCCAAAGCCGTGGCTAGAAGGGAATTCAATATTGTTCTCACCGTTCGTTCCGTTCTAGGTCGTCATTTCCGAGTTCCAAGTCTCGACGAGCTATTCTCTCCCGATCTCTCTCTCCTCTCTGGGTTATAAAGCATGTCAGAAGGGGCTGGGACGGTATAGAACAGTCATCTAGAACTTACCACTGTATCGAGCTCCTTTTGCAGCAGGACCGAAGCTGCATTATGGGTCTTTTGAGCAGCCAAATATTTGTTCTACAGCATAAATCAGTCGGTAAGGAGTTAATTCGGGTTCTTGAGGTGATCGTAACTAGTCCACAGCGTGAAGCAACCTACGTACCTTCCAATCGTCCCTTTCTCCCTCTATCCTTTCAATCCTCTGCCGCAGGTCGTTATGGGTCTGTTCAGTAAGAGCCAATTCATTCTCCAGTTCCTGCTCGAGCTCCTTGGATGAGATTTGGAAGTCGTCTAAAGTCAAAATCACAACGAAAACCATACGTTTCAGCACCTAATACGATTCAACGGCTCGTGTGATAGAACGGCAGACCTAGTTCTGCTGTGACTTCTTGTAACGTCTTATACGTCTCTATGTACTTGTCCTTGTAGTGTTTGGCTTCGTCCTCGATAGATGGAAACCTGGCGAAGGATAGGCTGGGTAAGCAGAGATCGCAGACAAACACAAGCACAGGGGTCTCACTCAATGTCTGCGTCAACATCTTCCACGAGATCCCTGACAGAGGCTCCAGAGGGAGTCCTACTGGGACTTCCAAAGCTCATGGACTGACACTCGATGCTTTGGGGATTTTTGTCAACTGTAGTCTGAGGAGCAAGAGAAAAAAAACAACGTGAGGAGTTTTGATGATTTTCGAATTTCTTTTAGAAACCTCCCTCTTAATCATGAAAAATCATTCTAGTATACACAAAAGCAATATGACAATGTAAAAACCCAGCCCACTTGGCTGTCACCTATTCAACGGAAACTCTGAACACCAGTCCACCATCAATCTCGACACCGGTAACCGGATCCAACAACTTGACCCCTCCGTATCCTGGTTTGACATATTCCAATTTCGCAGTGTAGACTCCAATCCTAGGATCTGTCTTCATCATAAGATCATGCAAAACGATGAACCGCACAAAGATCAAGCCATCGTCCTCGACGCTGTGGCTCAACAAGAAGGATTCATCCCAAACAACTTCACCGTTGTCTGAAGCTTTGAGTGTTTTTGAACGGTAGGTAGAGCGACCATTTTTGTTAGATGGGTGGTAAACCTGAATTTCGACGTAAGGCTTTAGATGTGCACGGGATTTCAATGAGACTGGTAACCATGGAAGAGTAAGCGCCAACTGAAGATCAACTGAAAGACTTCAGGAATAACATACGACCTGTTGCTCCCAAGACGTCTACTCTGATCTTGATCTTCTTTTTTGGAGCGTCGGGAGAAACTGGCACACCGTCACAGTCTCTCATGTATGCCGGTTTCAGCACCCATCCAGAAGTCCCCGCAAACAGAGCTTGGTTAAACTGCATCCCCCGATCAAACGTTTGGAAGTTCAGGGCTGCAACCTGCGACAGTCCACCAAAGAGCGGACAAAAGGTCAGCTGAAACGATCACGCATCAGAAGTAATCTGAACAAACCTGAGCACCACATCTCCACACTTTTAACGGGTTCTGATTGCCACTGACAATACGCGCTCCTTTGGGATACACTCTCATCGAGCTAACCGCATTCCTCTTGATAAATTCTGACTGCATCGTGCCGCCCAGCTTCTCCAGGAGAGTCTCGGATATGTTGAACAATGGAAAGGCAGGTGTACTGGGTTGGGCAGGAGAGTGGGTCTTCAACCAATCTGTTCCTACTGGTTTAATCGATGATGCATACCACCCCAGTTTCTGAAGCTCTGGTGAGATCTTCTCGATTTTCTGTTCTGCAGATCGCTCGTCTTTGCCCTCTGATTCTTCTAGTTTCAGTGCTTCAAGCTGTTCCTCCTGTGATGCGGTCTCAGCGTAGAATTCAACCATCAAGAAGATTCTATTCTTGAAGTCAGAAAGAGTCGGTTTGTCGGTGCTGATTCCTTCGATGGGACCATCCACGAGCCTGCGCCCCCAGACAGCACGCATGATCTTGACCATTTCCATTTGATGAGACCTAAATACAAACATGGTAAATGATCTGGTTGCTGAGGAACAGTTGGTTGATGCCCACCAATCGCAATGATTTTCCAGTGACACTACTACAGGCAAGTCACTCTGGCTCTCGCTCATCTTCATACCATCAAGAATTGCCTTACAGGCGGCTTCCAGTTCAATATGGGTTACCAGAGTGTCTCCATGGGTGACTAGAGACGACTAGACTCATTAGTAACTGGTTGTCCTGGTGACGCCAGAGATACCTCACCCTTTACATGAAGACGGCTCTTTTTTTCTTCAGACTCATTCAAATGTTTGTTGAAATCCGGCCATGCATCTATCTCGATGCTCCTCGCTCCTCTCTACTCAATAAACAGCTTGATCTCAGCGTGAAGTAGCTCTCTGAGAAAGATGAACTCACCTTGGCAATGACATCGCTGTAACGGTCGGCAGAAGAAGACCCAACCAGTTGATTTCTTTCCAAGTATGTCTGGTGGTAGTGGGGAGTGTCAGCTCATACATTACGCTGATGAAGGGAACTGAATGAGTACTGCACATTATGGGACGACGAAACAAAGTAGGACGTCAGAGTGTGGTCCTGCGAGAGATATTCTGTTGGTGGTTCGATGAATCTGTCGGTCAGTGTCTGGAGGATGGGCCGTTAGCGGGGCAAAATCAATATAGGGGAACAGCACGAAGCTCTCACCACTCCCATTTCCTTCAGCTTCGAATCGAGCAGTCCTCCTTCTCGAATCCTCACTCCTACCACGCCTGCCTGATCAGTTTTATCCTCAATTGAAAGATTCTCCATTGCTGCAGACTGGAAGATGTTATTCGAGCGGGATCTTGTGTGCTCGAGTGACGTCGAGCCTTTCATGCGCCTTAGTGGCGGCGTAGTGTTAATAAACCTTCTGAAACACCCTGAACTGGTAACTTTTGAACTGGTAATAACAATAAGATTTTATCACTAACTCACTTCAGCGCTAACGGACGCTTTGCAGGCGGATATCCAGACGAATAGCAGTTCAAATAGGTGGGTCGCATCTTGGCGCACCTGCTTCCCAACTGAGTCGTACGACCATTCCTACCTCTAAACTTAAAAAAATCTCTATAATTTCATGATGCTCGATTAGTTACATTTTAGCGTTTCTCCCCCTCCTGAGATTGCCTTCCCGACCGACAGTCCAAGATTCAAGACCATGACCAGAAGCCCAAACGCAACACAAGCCCATGCAGGTGTCTTATGCCATGATAAGTTGGGAGCATCTGATAGCTTGACGAAGCATGCTGCCGGGAACTGATAGCGAGATTATGAACAGATCAGCATTAAGTGCAATAAGACCAACGAGAGGAAACAACTCACCACGAAGGCAAGTACTGTTGCTGACAAACCACCAGTCAACTCGAGGACTATACCCAAATCGCACGTTAGTAGGGAAACTTAAAAGGAGGAAGAGTGTTAGTGGACAGTACCGGGGAGTCTGGATAGGCAAAGGGACCTTACCTATCATAGTCGTGAAGACAATGGCTGTTGTAACAATGACGTGTCGACGTTGATTGAACGGCTGATCCGCATAGAAATACGATTCAATGACCTAAGTCCAACAACAACAGTCAGTATCAGTTACTCTTAGAGACAAAACACATATCGGAAAAGGGAAGCGACTCACTTCTCTGCAAACAAACGCTTCTAATGGCAGCGTCGTGAACATGTTTAATCCGAAACACAGACGAGCGATATTAATCAGGAAGTCACTTTGAGGGAAGTTGTTGAGGATGTTGGCCTTGAGTTCCCAAACAGTGTTAGCAGAGGGAGACACTAAAATATAGAAGAAAAATGTGCGGCTCACCTGCGTCTTATTTGTGAACACTAGGAATCCGGTGAGAGCCATAGCTAGACAGGCGACCAGACTGAGGGCAGTCGAGACGTGGGTGATATATGCGAAGCGATCTGCGAATAGGGAATAAAATATGAACTTGGCGTTTCAGGAAGAACTGTTAGAAAATAAAGTAAAATAAAAGAATGAATACCTAATGTCGGTGTGTTCAAGCTGCCATATATCAGCAGTGAGTTGTGATGACACACCTGACGTCAAATGTCATCAGATTTGATCCAAATCCACAACGGCAGTAAGAACAATAATGAACTCACAAAAGCGAACGCAATCACACCAATAGCTTCAAAAACTCTCGGCTGAATGAAAGTGAACCTAGCGGAAGCGAGCCCCTTGTGTTCATCTGGAACTCTAGACCCTTCTATTAGCACACTGCACACGATGATGAACATTCCGATCAGAGCTGGAACACACACACAGAGAGAGAGAGAGAGAGAGAAGTCAAATGAAGTTCTTAGTAGACAGATTTGTCTGAGAAGGGTGAAAAGATTGACTCACCGACTCCACTAGCTTTTGACAACTTCGAGATATCTCTGTGCAACGAGAGAGGGTATGAAACGCACATCGTCGCTAAGGCGATGACACACTGTCTGTTGACCAGTAGAGAGAGAACTGGGATATTTTTGAGTGGGGGTATAATAAATTCAATGACGTGGGGTATCGTGTCGCCTATAATCGTTTCCAAAAGAAAGTAACAGGATGCGTTAAATTTGGCGAAACCAGAAAGAAGTTATGCTGCTGGCGCACCAATAATGACTCCAAATGCACACATTCCTATCCCGTAGAAAAGAAGTTTGATGTGGGTCCTTGGTCAGACACACCGACTGATGAACACAAGCCGACATAAACACATACCTCCGAACGCAAACGCGAACTGGAAGAAGGAGACTGCTATCCTTCCGTATTCACCGAAGCAGTGCCCCATTATCTAATGAACCGAAGTACACGTACCAGTCGAAAGAAGGGGAGAGTATCAGTAAAAAGGTGATGCTAAGTTGAGGGTGAAGACTGACATCGATGTATGAGTTTCTCCCACTGAGCTTCGCGTTGAGAACGATGAGTCGGATCGTCCAATCTGTTACTAAGCAGAGAGCGATTAAAAGGAATAGACCAGTGAAGAACCCTGCTTCGGCCACTGCGTATGGCAGACCTATCGTGAGCAGCGAAAGGAGGACACGGTGAGATTAAAAAGCTACGCTCAAGTCATGGGAAGCGTCATATATATATATATATATATACATACCAATGATTCCGGCACCTAGAAGACAATCGAGGAATCACGCATTAGTTTCAAGCGGGGTGTCAAGACGTTATGCTGCGGTGGCTGCATGAGTGAAAACGCTACTGACCCAGTATTGAATTGGACCTATCAATTTGAGACCATGTTATGAATCAGTGTCATTACAAGTTTGTGAGAGAAGGATAGACTTACATGTTCGCTATTCCAGCCAGCAAGCCGCCACCCTTCTTCATCCAGTCAGGTAAATCGTCCAGCCGACTTCCCGTGCTCTCTAACGAACCCCTCGCTCCTTCACCAGACGGCCGACTGACGGGTAGTATTCCAATGAGCAAAGGTTGTGAGAGAGCAGCGTTAATCGTCGCGTCTGAGCCGGTGGAGGAAAGTGAATCATCGTCGAGGTCGTATTCTGCGCAACGAAAAGGGCGACACCATCAACAATGAGAGAAGTCATTGGGAAAAGATGGCTATCAATTAAACATACCTGCTTCTCTGCTCTGTTGATTTGACTTAAGGCCCAAACCCCTCATTGCAAAGACAGCACCACCGCTTTCCAAATCGCCATGTCCGTCGTCGTTGCCATCGTCCCTGTACGGTTTGACAGGCGGTGGGTTGGGTGATCGTCTGCCGTTGATGAAGCCACTGCCCGTGGTTGCTGAGCTTGAGGAAGGCTCTAGTATAATGTTTGGACGGGACTGCTCTACAGGTGTGAGGTCGTCATCCTCATCGTCAAGCTTGAAGATTGTTGAGTCGGTCGAGAGAAGGGGTAGGTGGGATGAGGATGGCATAGGGGAGGGTACTGCTGATTAGGTTAGCACCATTCAAGCCACAGTGTCTGGTATGAAGGAGTATTTTCACAAGGCGGGAGGGCGTTTGAGGTGCCACTCGTCTGAGGTTTCAAGAGTGACGCCTCATTCTGAGCTCACATCGTCCAAAACAAATACTCGAGAAAGCTATGAAAGCCAATTGCATCTAGCTTTCTGAAGATAAATGATATTCAAACCTTGATGATAAGAGTAATTCATACAGTATTTGATTCAGTTACGCCGCTGGCGGCTACCAAAATCACCTCAACTCATCAATCCAGATCTAGAGGAGGGGTCCATTCCGCCTTTTCTTTTACCATTGATGGTGCTCGTAAGGGAGGTTTTGATCGTTCCTGCTGTTCCTCGGTCGGCATTGCGAATGGGCTCGTTGGCTCAACTGCAGACCGAACCACAAACCGTGAACAGGGAGTCCCTAGAGCAGATGGAGGTAAAAAATGTATAATTCTTACCTGGTTCTGGAACGAAGACAAACCAGTCGGTGTATATTTCAATAATAGATTTGATCACTCTTCGAAGTATTAAAGCCAGGCCGGTAGCAGAGATGGCGCCTGTTGCAACAGTCCAGAGAAATAATAGAAGCATTAATCACTTAATGGTCATCAAACTCGTACCAGACAAGACTAATGGGTCGACTCACCACTTCCAGCACCCCAGCTTAACCACCTACCGACTCCCAGACCTGTCCAGCCTTTTGGAAGGTAGAACATGGGGACTTTTCGATACCACCACAGCAGAATGAACTGAAGTCCAGTGGTGAGAGTCCAAAGAATAGTTGAAAGACCATAGGTGATAGTTGCCTTCTGAGTCGATAATGATGAGTCTGAACGATGACAGCAAAGACACCGGGTGCGAGAGAAAAGTGTTAGCAACGCAAATAAGAGTACCTTCTTCAGCAATGCTCGTGATATTACTACCGAAGAGCATAAAGAACGATAAAGAACTTACTCAGCTTCTCATAATCAGTATAACCTTTGTCCAACTTCCTCTTCAACCTCGCCCATTTAGCAAATTCCGACTGAGAGCTCGTTTTCCCCAGTTCTGTCTTGGTTATGAGAATTTCCTTCTTGAGAGACTGTAATGACTTGGAATGGGGAGAGATGAAGTTCGAGTAGATGTAGAAGGCCTGTCGAAACGAGAGGTGTCAGCAAAGCAACTAGGGTGACTACTACTGGAACTGTACTGACGAAGTTGAGGATATGAGGTTTCAGAAAGTTGTTTATCACCTCAGTGAAGAGCACCGAGATGAGAATTATAACTGCAACATCCATCTTTCAGCCCAGCAGTTCACCGTTGCAAGCTCGCGGACTGGCTGTGGGTTCCCCTGCACCTCTCATCACCCACCAAAATGTTCAAAAATCCCATTCAAACGTACGAAATAATACGATAGGGGATAGTTCTTATGCTCAAGAAGCTCTTTCTCTCTCTATTGTCCAATATTCAGAACCGACTGTCGACATAATGGCTCCCTCAGATCCTCGTCCACCAAAGCGACCAGCAGCAAGTCTCAATTTCGGACTGTACATCATCACCTTCTCCGTTATCTCTGTAATTGTAACATCCCACTTCGCCCTGCAGTCCCTCAATCAACACCCACATCTGCCCTTGCCAGACTTCAATTCGGTCTTCCACTTGGCAGAATCGTATTCAGGGCAAGGATTCTTCGATAAATGGATCTTTGAGACAATTAGGGATCCAACAAACGGGTGGACGAACTATGTGGGTAGGGAGGAGGCGGAGAAAAGGAACATGACGTGGGTTGGCAACGTGAGTTTATTCTCTCTATTGACTTCGGTGAAGGCTGAATCAGCGCTGACTTAACCCTCTCTAAGTTTGATGGACTGGCTTACGTCAGAGTTGATCTAGATGAGAAAGAACCGCAATGGCCTGGAAGGAAGAGTATCAGACTGTTGAGTAGAAGCGAGTATGAAAGGTGTGGTTTCGCTTTGTGCTTGTTTCTGTCCGCTCTATGCCTTTGAACTGACACTTATTTCTCCCACTCAATCCAGTGGAATTGTCGTCGTCTTCGACGTCCCCCACCAACCGTTTGGCTGCGGAAGTTGGCCAGCATTCTGGTCTACCGCACTAAATGACTGGCCTTCCAACGGCGAGATTGACATCATCGAGCAAGTCCACATCGCCAAGACAAATCAGCACACGTTGCATACCACCGCAGGATGCACTGTATCCTCTTCCAATCGTCGTCAAACGGGTTCGTCGAAGACGAACAACTGCGATGTAAATGCGCTCGGACAGTGGAATAATGAGGGTTGCGCCGTCGAAGTTTCGAAAGATAAAGGAGATAGCTTTGGAAGTGGCTGGAATAATGATGGTGGTGGCGTAGTGGTGATGAAGTGGACTGAGGAAGAGGGTATAGAGATGTGGGACTTCAAGAAGGGCAGGGTACCGTTGGACCTGACGGAAGAAGGTGATGAAGTCGATCCGGGAACCTGGGGAATAGTGAGTTCAAATTCTTCTAATGTTTTGTCCAGTCTATTGATCTCGTCGTCTCGTCGTCTCGTCGGTTCAGCCCGACGCCAGTTTTCCTTCCACTCACTGTCCAATGTCGACCTTCTTTCGAGCTCAACACCTCATCCTCAACATCGCTCTCTGCGGAGACTGGGCAGGTCAGCCAGGAATCTGGGCATCATCTGGATGCTTACTTCGGACTGGAGAGCTGAGCTGTCAAGCGAGCGTGCAGAAGGGAGTCGATCTTCAGGAAGCTTACTGGGCAGTTAAGAGGATATCAATCTACAAACTCAGTAAGCTTCTTACAAAGCCAAAGTTCGTTTGAAGGCAGCTCTGATTTGATTTATGATAGTACCAGACAAAAAAAGGGCAGACTCAAGTCGAATGCAGAGATCGAAACACGAGAGCACCTGGGAATTAGCGCGGGCAAAACGGGAGCTACTCGCAGGTTTCCAGAAGGTAGTAAAAAAATAACAATACTCAGAATGATATACCAACAAAAACCAATTTCACCTGCATCGCTCTTGACTTGAGAGTTTTCCAGCGTGGCTGGTCGAGCGACAGGCGCAATTCCTCACATTGGCCAACAAACTTGCTATCGACTTAAAACTTGCGTGTTTATGACTGCAGTAGTATAAATAACTTATATATCAAACGCAATGCAAAAAAAGAGGCAGTCCATTTTTGCTCTTTCGCTCGAAACGCGACTTTTCGTGAAATTGATTTTTGTTGGATGATATCTCTCGACGACGACCCTCAAGCTCTCCGTGCACCTTACTATAATTCTGGATACCCTTTTCGTCTCCTCGAAATCATCTTCATCTATCTCCTCATCTTAATCATTTAGATATCAAGGGCTCCGTCACCATGAAGACATTAGATCTCTCTACCCTCTCGGACGCCAACCATCCCGACCAAGTGAAGGCGCGAATGCAGCTCTCGTCCATCTCTCAGCACCTCGTCAAGAGTGGGAAGATCGTCTTCGTCACTGGAGCTGGCATCAGTTGCTCCTGCGGTATCCCCGTGAGTCTCCACGTCTTTGTGTGAGAGAAAGAAAAAAAATGCTTTGGATGAAACACTGACGCCTTGTCCTTCTGTGGCTCGACAGGATTTCCGTTCATCTGACGGTCTATACAACCTCGTCAAGGAAAGGTATCCCAACGCAGTTGTCAAAGGGAAAGATCTGTTTGATTCTATCTTATTCAACGACCCAGATTCGACCAAAGTCTTCTTCACCTTCATGGCCGAACTCAAAAGGTCAATCGACGATGCCAACCCGTCAGCAACGCACAAGTTCATTCGGCTCTGCGACACAAAGAACAAGATGCTTCGTTCCTATACTCAAAACATCGATGGAATGGAAGCTAGAGTCGGCGTAAGGTGCTCCTCGAAGGAAGAAGACGGCTGGAAGAAGAAGGAAACGAAGAACATCCAACTTCACGGTGACTTGCAGAAGGTCCGCTGCTCTAAGTGCAACTCTACCTTCAAGTACTCGGAAGAGTACACCCAGATTACCAGAGAAGGAGAGGCTCCTGAATGCCCCGCTTGCGTCGAAAAATGTGAGGATTTCTCGTCGTCGTTTCGCCATTGTTTTGGCCGCTGACTGGCCACATGTTATGCTGTCTTGACTCGTCTTCTCGCTAGCTATCGCGCGTGTTGCTCGTGAGCAAAGAGAGCTAAGTTCTGGTTTCTTGAGACCGGCTATTGTCCTGTATGATGAGGTGAGCAAAGTCGTCTATATTGCGCATACGTCGTTCGACCCACTCAATTTAATCTATGTCCCTTTCTTTCTCTCAATACAGCCACACCCATATGGAGATGCCATTGCAGACTTCCAAACATATGATATCAACAGATCTCCAGATATGCTCATTGTCATGGGTACCTCTCTCAAAGTTCACGGCATCAAGTCCCTCGTTAAGGACTTCGCTCGAGAGGTCCACGGTCGCGCCAAACCCGGTAAGGTCATCTTTGTCAACAAGACCCCATTGGCTGGGAGTGAATGGGAGGATGTGTTTGACTTCTGGGTCAAAGCGGAGAGCGACGAATTTGTCAAGAAGGTCGAGGAGGATTGGAGACATATAAAGCCAGCCGACTTCCAGATCCAAAAGACGCTCTCGTCGAGCATCCTTGGTATCAAAAACCACGATGGAGTGGTTCAAAGGAAGAAAGCTGCTGGGAAAGCTGTCGAAAAGAAGAAATCGACTACATCCACCTCATCAACCGCAGCTAAGACGGCGACGACGACGACGACCACCACCACCACCACCACTAAAAAGAAGCTCACCACTCAAACGCCTTTGGACGTCATGGTACTTCCAGCTGCCTCCTCTCACGGCCTCTCATCCGTCAAATCCAAACCACGGAAGACAACCATCAGCCTCACTAGCAGCCTGTCGTCCGTCTCATCCACTTCGTCAGTTCGCCAGACCCACAAATCATCAGCTTCATCCGTCGCACTGAAATCGGCTGAAGAACTCATTATGGAGATTATCGGCGACGACGCTGAGAATATCCCTCCACCAAAACGAAGCAATAACCAGCTACCGACGCCGTCCCCTTCTCCAGAACGATCCAAACGCGGATCCATTGCTGCTACAACCACCAACAATACCAAAGCACCAACATCACCCTCCAAGTTGAAACAGCTGTACCAGAACCAACTTGGTGGGAAGACCGTCCGTGAACTTCCCCCAACCTGGAGTCTCCCCTCGCCCATCAAGTCACAGAACTCGACGACGGCGCAGATCGACATCTTTATTGATGGAGCTATCGCTAATGGAGTCAGTGGCCGAACGACGAGAGCGAGCCAGCGATCCGCTGGACGAGCTTGATGTCGACAAGCGGCGACGTGGATCCCGACGACAATGCTTCTTGGAGAGATGATGACCTTTCATGTTGCTCTATTGAACTTTCTTTTTCTTTTTCCCTTTTTCGATTTCTTTTCTGATCAATAACCGAATCACATTAGATCTCTCAATCCATAATACCCTACATACCCACGTGGTCTCCTTTTCTTGTCTGTACTCTTACCCATTGTAAGCTAAATTTATATGTTCGTCCTCAATCCATTGTTGGCTTCTTCGGATTGGCTATCTGTAACTAACTGCAAGTGGCCATGGAAATAATGGGTCGACGATCTTATTTCTGATGCGACGAGAGCGAGCGAGAAGAGAGAAGAGCGATGGTGACGAATCGTGTAATTATTAAAAGAACGACTTACACGCTACACGTTGGTTGTGGTTGATCTGTAATTTGAAGCGGATGGTACGGTACAACGTGGCTAGATATGCGGGGTTGCGTAGTTAAACAGATAACAGAAGGAAAATGTATCTCACGGGAGGGATTTAATGCGGCGGCTCTTCTTGGCCTGAAAACAAAACACACAACAAGCGCGACTTATCTTCTCGAGATCGAAGCACTCGTCAGGCTGTTGGAAGTGCCTTGGGATGGTCTGGTTATCGATATCATGCCCGATTAGGCAGGCAGGGAATTGCTCCGTCACTAAGCACTCCCGTGCGTCATCACGTTCCGATAGTCAAGGCTGCCCACGAGTAGTCTTTCTCTCTACGCTCACAGCATTGGCTTGCGCCCGGAGACAAACAGAATAGGTCATTGAGCTAGTCTGGCACTTGGCACCACCCACCACTGATCGAGTTACCCTTCCCTCTCCCCCAGTGACAGATGGTTGCGCTCTGGTGCTGGGAGCGACTAGTGTCTAGTGAGCTCCCCTTCGTGCATCTCTCGTCTCGAGAAGGAGCTGATTGGAGTGCCTCAGGGCTAAAAGCGCTCGGTGCCCTTCATCAAGCGTGAACCCTGCCCTTTCCCAGCTCAACCTGTCGACCCACCCCCGCCCACTGCTGCTTGTGGGGAGGGAGGGTTCACCACCACTTGGATCGAACTGCGGCGATGAAGCCCTCAACTAAAAAAAAAGAACCTAGACAGCGTCAGGGGAGAGTAAGCGAGAGGACGGCGCGTGAACAGCGGTGGCATTGTCCGAGGG